>JAXQQM020061078.1:0-48908 GCA_034641835.2 Pinus albicaulis | reverse complement strand
GAATAGTGGCTCCGACTGGATATGATGGGACCAGTTTCCCGATAAAGAATAGAAATGGGTGAATGAGTGATAATAAGTGGTATTGGATGGAGTATTTAATCTATAAACAGCAAATATAAATGACTATTATATCCCGGGAAGTTTCTATTCTTAAGTGCAACGTTTGATGATCAATGTTTGTCAATAGGCATATAGATGCCACTATTCAATAAACAAAGATATTCATTTAAATAATAATTACTTCATTCAATTAGTTGAATGAAGTAATTGATAAAATATTATTACACTTATCTCAATTTATATCATTGACATATATATGATTGAAAGAAAAGCATACCATAAACATCCAATAGTGGAAGGAATACAGAAATACTATTGAAACACATACATATATCCAATGATAGCAAAAGTAATCAAACAACAATTTATATAAAAGAAATGGATTCGGACATAGATAATAGTACCATATGAGCTGCAAGTCATTCCCCAATATCAATCGCTATTTGAGATTCTTCTTTCAACGCAAAAATACTTTCACACAAAGACAGTAGTGCACATTTGCATAAAAGCTTTCTTATCAAAATTAGAATAATTGGTCGAGTTTTATAAAAAAAATACACCTGAAGTACAATAGTGTAACTTCAGATTTTAAGTCATATACAAAACTTTACGACCCTTTCTAAATGCATGAAAGGGTCTATAAATACTAATTCTATCTAAATATCTATGAAATTGAAAAATCCTACTTAATTGGTATCATACGATCTTGAATATCTCCATCATGGCAATCTGGCAGTCGGCGGCATGAATCATCACTTAGGCTGTTCATTTCTAATTCTGAGCTGGCAAATTGCAAGCATCGACTCCGCTTCTGGTGGTCGGTTAAGGCACGAATTGAGTTGGGCATCATAGGTGGCGTCCTGCATTTCAGGAATGATGCATCCGATTGCATCTGAGAGGCATTTGAGGGCGGCTCTCTGGCTGTAAGGTTTGACTAAGAACATCCAATAGGTGTCCCATGTCAAACTGTTAATTCGTGCAATTAATCTGCCAGTTTTCTCCAGCTCTGAGTAACATGACTGCTCCAATGTTTTCGCTGATGTCAATTTACCGGAAGACTTATGCTTGTGTTTTGCCGGATTCTGCCTCCAATTTCGAATGGGTTCGGATTCAGTTTCGTTCTCACTTCGGAATTTCTCCAGAAATGCTTTGTTGTACTTCTTCTCAGGCTCAGGCAAATGATCCATCTGCCTCAAATCATTAGCTTGGAATGAACCGAAGACTCTCCCATCTCTGGTGCAGAAGGTTCTGTCCGTGATTGGGAGTTCCTCAATTGCCCACCTTACTACATCCGTGTATGGGAGAATTTGTTCCCGAGCTGCTATCCGATGAAGGAAAGAGTTAGCTAAGTCCTTTAAAGTACCTTCAGATTTCTGAGTGGTATCGATTGTGGCTTCTACTGTTGTTGCTTCGGGTTCTTCAGCTTCTATCAAATTATAGGTACTTTGCCAAGAAGTTTTGCCAAGACCAGAACATGTAGTATCGGATATCAATCCTTTCTTTTTGTTTCCCTGATCAGTGATGGCTTGCTCTATAACTGGCGAGGCGGAAGCGTTTGCAATTTTCTTGGACTTCTTCCCCATTTTGCTTGTATCTATCAGCTTAGAATTCTGCACAGGAGAAAAATGAGCGTAACGCAGAGAACTGATAGTAAAAACCAAACACGGGGGAAATATATTGCGTGATGAAGAATTAACTTAATGATGCTATGGATTCAATATGAAAAAGATTTTAAACTTAATATTTCATTAAATGGCCGCAAAAACCCGTCAATCATTTAAATATCCATCACGTCGTTTATTGTTGAAATGATTTGTTTAAGCGTGCCTTGGCCGTTTTGGCGGTTGGGCACAGGTGAATCTTCATTATAAAGATAAGGCTTTTAATATGAATTAATCGTAATATCCCCGTTTTAACAGCTTTTTCGAATTTTGTGCTTTGGCTTTATTGCATCGCATCGGGAAGAAACGGCGCTTTTCTTAAGTTAGCATCTCTTAGAATCTACGATCGCCGATAGCGATATCGCATCGCATCGGGAGCATTGACCGGGGCTCTATGTTAAAGTATGCATGTATTGCCGATCGCCGATTGCGTGTTATCGCATCGGTGCCAACCAATGTTTCCATAAGTTATGTCTCCTCTGTCATTGCGATATGCGATCTTGCGATCGCTTTATCGCAATGATAAAAGATTTAATTGTTTATATCCCAAGGTCATTATTGGTTTGTATATGGAAAAGGTTTCTTGTAATGTTCTTTATTTCATGTTCGGACCTTTTCAAAATAATACAAAATTGATACCAATTAAAAAGTAAAAGGGTCCCATTTCATATTATGGTATTATGAATAAAAATTATATGAAATAGTTTAGAAATTCCATCAAATTTCTTCTAAACCTTGCACATACAATGTTAGTATCTCAACAATAAAGCGACTCAAAAAATTTTGGTGACTTTACTAAGGAGATGATAAAATGGATTAACATATATATGGTTTATCTTCCTCCATATTTTAAGAGCTTGTTTTGTGTTAATTCCTTCATTGTTTCTTTTATACTCACAGTTTAAATCCAATGAGATAGTGATGGAAAGACACAAAGAAGACCTTTCTCAAGAGTTTTTATGAAGTGTAATAGAATATTTTATTCCTTGTAGTAATTTATGAATAGGGATAGGTATTGTTGATATTGGTAGTTTGGTTGGTACTCCAAATCCTATGGTATGAGCTTATGCAAGAATTTGGCACCACAAAGTCACTTGCGAGATAAATATCCAAGGTGGGGATTTTGCACCTAATTGGATGGGCCCAAAATGAAGGATAGTTTTGATGACTTCATAAATGGAGATGATTGAGCACCCTTAAAGGAGAAAGTGGCAACACAGAACACAAAGATATCATGTGCCAAATATAACAAATGAATCCTTTATTTATGTGTGTAGGTAAAGTTGCAAAAAAAATCCAGTTGGCCTTGCTTTAAAAGGCCATGGATGAGGTCCAATTGTGCCACCCATAGATCATATACATAAATAAGTGAGATACCTAATATAGCATCCAATTACAAGTGAAAATCGTCACAAGAAGGAGTACATTTGAGTTAGTCTAAAGGAACCTATCCAAAGAAGAATATGACGAGTTCTTTGAGTTATTTTTTTGCCAGAGTAGGCCAAGTTAGAGGAACATGTTGGAAGATTATAAAAGGATTTTTTGGGCATAGGATGGTTGGTATTTCTCTGTTTTATAGAGCCAATACCTTCTGTGTATTTTAGGTGGAAAATACCATATTTTAGGAGGGTCGAGAGGCCTGGAAAGTAGTGAATTTGGGCCATAATTTGACACAATAAAAGTGCATGAGAAGCAGCCTATAAAATGAGTAGATTTTAAGGGTTTGAAGGAGATTCTACCTATATATCTTGGGTGGAAGTGCTATCCATAGAAACACCTAACCAAGAAGGTCGAATCTCAAAAAATTGTGCTCAGTTTGAGTTGTTTCAAAGGTATAAAAAAAGTATCTTTCTGAGTTGAACATCCTTTAAGGGTTGATGATCTTGCTAGGTGATAGTACATATTGAACAATGTTTAGTTGACATTTAAACGAGATGTTGGAGGGTTGACAATCATGAGAGGAAACTTTAGCCTAAAAGTGCCCATGAAATTTTCACGTAACTTTCATGTCATAATATGTCAACCAATCGAAATTCTTTAAATTCAAAAAGAGGTACATGTAAATATTTGGGAGGGAAAGGAAGAAAAAGTTCTTTTCTTAATTATATTTTTAGCGTATCTCTTTATAGGTTAACCCAAATTTCAAGTATAGACACTCATTGGATGCGGAATTTAATTCTGCATCTAACAGGTGTCTACATTTGAAATTTGGACCGTGGGTGAAAATGTGAAGCTGGGAAACACTTCTTGCCCTTTTTTGACATTGAAAATTGTAATTTTCTATGTTTTTTCAACTTTGACTCCACTAAACTCATATTTTTAATGAAAATTATTCTTTGACATAAAATAATATTTGTAGAGAATTGTCTTACCTCCATACTCATATTTAAAAAATATATATATTGACATATAGAGGGGTAAATTTGTTATTTACTAACTGCATATACTTGAAATTTTCAGGCAAACATAAATAGTCACTTTTTGAACCCTAACTTTTTTTAGGGAAGGTTATTTATTTTTTGGAAATAAACCATATCATCATAATCTACATATATTGCACTAGCGCACTGACTATTTTTCGGTAATTTTCAGATTAAATCACTATTTTTTATTATTTTTTGAAATGGACGAAGACAAAAAAAAGGGTGATGTTTCAGTACATTTTATGAGCCCTAGATTTTCTTTTCAATGTGATCGTCAATAAGAAAACTGAGAGTACCCTTTTGAAGTAGACAGGGAGAGGAATTGCAATACGATTTTTCTGAATTTTTTGGTGTTGCCATTTTAAAGTTATTGAATTTTCATTCAGTGCAATTTTCCGAACAATGAAATTCCACAATGACACAATTTAGTATAAAATTAATAACAAATTGAAATTTTTAATGAAACTACACAAATCTTACATCATTAGAGACTAGATTCAGAGATGAATCTAATGGTACTTGGTCCAAAATATAACAATGTGTTTTTGTAGGTCTTTCACCCCTCCAAAGTTGCAGGTTCCTGAAACTGCAGAATTTTATGGGTTTTTCGTTGACCAGAAACTCTCAGACGAGATATTTATTAAACTCTCGACTGAGAAATTTAAAACTCTCGACTGAGAGTTTAAACCACCATAGGTTACATTTAACCACGCGGCTAAACTCTCAGCCGAAATTTTAAAAAACTCTCGGCCAAGAGTTTGTGCCCGAGAGTTTACCCAAGCCAACTCTCGACCGGGAGTTTAATAAACTCTCGGATGAGAGTTTAGCCAGGGCCAACTCTCATCCGAGAGTTTATTATACTCTCGGACGAGAATTTTTTAATCTCTAAATGTTAATCCAAAGCCGACACAATCTTTCGGGCGAGAGTTGTATATAAATACTCTCGTTCGAAAGATTAATTCCACACGCCATTCTGAACCAGCGAAAATTGCGAAGTTGAGAGGGTCCAAAATTTGCGAAGGTGCGAGGGTCCGAATTCTTTTTCTGTCAAGGTGAGAATATTTTCTATGTGCAAAATTCTTTTTGGCAAAAACAAAAATTTTAAGTTTTTTTGGGTGCAAAACTTTTTTGGTGAAATTTTTTTGAAAGTTTTTCTGGGTGAAATTTTTTTTTGAAGTTTTTTTTGGGTGCATGGATGCATGGAGTATTTTTGCAAAATGTCTCTATGAAGACATGGAGTATTTTTGCAAAATGTCTCTATGAAGTAATGAAGTATTTTTACAAAATGTCTTTATGATTTTAATTATTTATTTTTAATTTTCTCTCTTATTGAAAGCATGAAGTACTTATTCTGAAGTCTTTATGTTTTTTGGGTATTTGGTCCAAATAGAATTGGATTTCAGGTTCCCAACTTTGTGAACATGGGAAACCAAAGGAATTTCCTATCAAGGCACGATCGAAAAAGAAATGATTAAGCGGATAAAAATGATAGATTACAAAAAAAAAAGGCGAGAGGAAAGGGAAATATTAAGCCATGAAATAAATGTGGAGGTAGAGCATCGTGAAATAGATGTAGAGGTGCATGACAATGACGAGGAAATGAGAAATGTTGAAGAACTTGTCAACGAGAATATTGAAAACACAAATGTCCAAGAGAATATAGATATCGATCTCACTGGTGAGTCAATAGTTTCTTCAATTTGAATTTTGTATTTTTTTTTTAATTGTAGTTCAATATAGTTTTAAAATTAAAAATATGTATATGTCAATTTCAAATTAGAAGTTAATATTGTTTTTTATGCAAGGACAACATTAGAACCACAAGAAGATACTACCACACCTCGAATTTCACTGCAATTAATTGGAAGTTCCAAGAGCGTTGTACACAACTACAAGTTTCTAGAAAATATGGATCCAACTCAAATTGAAGAATTGGGACCACCAATGGTTGAAAGGACAATTCGAGATAAAGTAAATTTTGGATTGAAACATATTTTTGAAGGTAATTCTATCATAGCAAAAGCTCAGATGTTACGTGGATTTTTAAAGCACAAGTGAGAAAGAGGTTTTAGCAAATGAAATGGTATCAAAAAATGTGACGTCGGCACTTGCCACACTAGCCAAAAAGTGATCTCAAGTTGAAAAGAATGCTCGTAGAGAACTTTTAACAGGTGTAGTCGCGAAACGAACTTCATCAAGTCGGTTCATGTCAGCAACTTCAAAATTGTTTAAAACATCAAGAAAAAGTTTATGGAGGCATACAAAATATAGAATTCAATTAGATGAGAATGATGAACTTGCATGCTGGGCTAATATCTGCAGGTGTCCATATCATGATAGACTTCCTGATGGTGTGAGGGATAGGGTAAAAGAGTTTTGGGATTTGAATTCTCATGTGTTTCCAAACTAAAAGGATTATGTGTGACATCTTATATCTAAGGGATTTTATGAATCTCATTCCAAACATATAACACAGGTCAGTCAAGTAGAATTATTCCAGAACTTTATGGAGAGTAATATTGATGTAAAGATTTACCTTAGCACATTTGTGAAGATTAAACCATGGTATGTCAGGCCTATCACTGTTCGAGGCACATATTGTTGTCGATACCATGTAGAATTCCAGTTATTTTATGAGACATTTGTAAATTTTGGCATAAAATATTGGTCAAATGACCCCCTTCCTTCAAGTGTTCGTGAATTTTTATCGAAGATATTATGTGCATGAGAGAATAATGAATTATTTTATAAAAAAGAATGTGTTGGTGGAAGAAAATGCACAGAATGTTCTCATTTGGCACTCTACGATGCAAAGTACCCCATTGATCCTAATGATCCCAGACTGTCAAATCTCAGTCTGAATTGGAAGCGATATGAAAATGTTACTTACACTCCTGTTGCAGATTCAAGCACAACATCAAAAAAGATCACTTTACTTGACGACGAGATTCCAATGACATCTTTTATGGAGAAGTTCAAGGTGCAAATATACAAATATATTAATCATTGTCATATAGCAAGATGGTAGGATTTACAGTTCAAGCAATCACGTGATGTGTTCCCAAAAGGAACAATATTATCATTGGTTGATTTCATTGAGAATTACACGCTTAGTCCACAAAATGAGATACAAAGTGAGTATTATCATTCAGACCAAGTATCTATATTTGTGCATATTTTGTATAGACATGCAGAGCTTGCTATCGATGGTTTTGATAGCGATGAAAATAGCAGTGAGGTGATTAAGGAGTAGCATTTCTACATCAGTGATGATCGAACACATGATACATGTTTTGTTCAGCGTTGTTTTAATGTTATTTACAATGAATTGTTGAAACGAAGGGTCACTTTTAAATAACATTGGGTATGGTTAGATGGTTGTGCTGGTCAATTTAAATCAGCAAGATCGTTCTTTTGGTTGTCTCGTCTTCATAAGAGAACCAACATTCGACATACATGGAATTAATTTGAGATAGGTCATGGAAAAGGACAGCACGATGGTGTTGGGGTGTGCGTAAAACGTGCACTTAGGAGGCATCAATTGAATCACTCAGCTTCCCGACTTGCAAATTCTTTAGATGTTGTTAATTGGTGCAAAGACAATTTAAGTCATGTATCGAACCCAAGGATGGCTAATGTGCACAGGTAGGTGTACACATTTAAATAAAAATATATTATACATGTAT
The DNA here is from genome assembly GCA_034641835.2 of Pinus albicaulis. Taxonomy (NCBI): domain Eukaryota; kingdom Viridiplantae; phylum Streptophyta; class Pinopsida; order Pinales; family Pinaceae; genus Pinus; species Pinus albicaulis. Next base: position 41,078 of record JAXQQM020061078.1, on the reverse strand, counting down.
AGATATATATATATATGTGTGTGTGTGTGTGTGTGTGTGTATTTTTATCAAAAAAATATTAAATATTGTTCAAAATCTGACGCATACATGTGTGTGTGTTTTTCTCAAGAAGGTACTTTTGGAATATTTCAATGGGTGATGTTGATAGATCGTTGCCATTTAATTGCCCTGGAATCACTCAAACAAGAATTTTACACTCAATTAGGAGTAAGAACATGACAAATATACATTGCATTGAGAAACAAAAGTGCTCTTGCTTTTGTTCTGCATGTATTGATCAGACAGAGTCCATCGATGACTATGAAAACCAAATTAAGAAATTTGTTAAACCATGGAAACGAGAAGAATTGACACCATTGCCTCCATTTGTAAACATGACTGAAAAGGAAATGGACAATGAAGTGGTTGTGATTGAAAATGATTATGATCGTGTTTATGATATGGTTAGAAAAGGTGATGTATTCGTTGTCATTGCACCAGAAAATAATCAAGAAAAAGTGCATTATTATTTATTACGATGTACTATGTCTAAATCCACGTTGCTACAAGAGTATAATGATCCATCAAATTATAAATACCCAATCGGTTCAATGGTGTTAGTGGGACATTTTTTGAAGAAGTAAAGAAGTGTAAAGATCATATTATTTTTCAAGATTACCAGCAAGAGGTTATTTATGCCCAATATAGTCACTTGGTCATAGCAACTCAGTTGCAGTTGAAGCAAGTGAAGAGTAGAAAAAAATGACGACAATGGAGGTTATCGATAGATGATCATGATGCCATTCTGGAAAATTTGCCACTAGCACATTTCATATGAGTGGAACACATTGTTCAAGATGAACAATGAACTTTGATTCTAGGGTTAGAACATATAATTGCTACAATGCATTGGAATTTATATAGTTTAAGACTATATTGTGGATTGCTTTCAAATAAATGGACATGTGGATGGTTAGATGTGTGTTGGTACGAACAATATATTATGATCTACTGGATTAGGGTGCTTTGATAGATAATTAAGTTATGGTGATTCAATGTGTCCATGGTGATTTAATGTGTCCATCATGTTTACTCCTAGATGATCTTAACTCGCCCCTTTTTTTGCATGGATATGATGGTGATGAATGAATATTTAGTTAAATGTATATATACAATAATGGATTTAATGGTGATTTAATGTGTCCATGGTGGTTTAATGTGTCCATCATGTTTACTCCTAGATGATCTTAACTCGCCCCTTTTTTTGCATGGATATAATGGTGATGAATGAATATTTAGTTAAATATATATATATATATATATATAATAATGCCCAAGGAATCTGTGCAGTCACAACTTAGCAAACTTGATATGAGCGCCCTCAAACAAAACAACCTGACCCGAACTCATTTCATCGAGCACCCTCCCAAGGCGTGACGCCCTTCGTCCGACCAAACGAACGTACAAGGGAGCAAACGGCAAACGGCCCGCACGAATGTGCACAAGGCACCTGTGCGGTCACAACTTAGCAAACCTGATACGGGTGCCCTCTAACAAAACAACTCGACCTGAACTCGTTTCATCGAGCACCCTCCCAAGGCGTGACGCCCTCCGCCTGACCGAACAAACGCACAAGGGAGAAAATGGAAAACAACCTGCACAAATGTGCACAAGGCACCTGTGTGGTCACAACTTAGCAAACCTGATACAGGCGCCCTCCCAAGGCATGACACCCTCCGCCTGACTGAACGAACGCACAAGGGAGCAAATGGAAAATGGCCCACATGAACATGCATAAGGCACCCGTGCGGTCACAACTTAGCAAACCTAATATGGGTGCCCTTAAATGAAACGACCCGACCCAAACTCGTTTCATCGGGCGCCCTCCCAAGGCGCGACGCCCTCCGCCCGACCGAACGAATGCACAAGGGAGAAAATAGAAAATGGCTTGCACGAACATTTATAAGGCACCTGTGCAGTCACAACTTAGCAAACCTGATATGGGTGCCCTCTAACAAAACAACCCAACTCGATCTCGTTTTATCAGGCGCCCTCCCAAGGCGCAATGCCCTCCGCCCGACCGAACGAACACACAAGGGAGAAAATAGAAAACGACCCGCACGAACGTGCATAAAGTACCCATGTGGTCAAAACTTAGCAAATCTGATACGGGCACCCTCAAACGAAACGACCCGACCCGAACTCATTTCATCGGGCGCCCTCCCAAGGCGCGACACCCTCTGCCCAACCGAACGAATGCACAAGGGAGAAAATGGAAAACGACCCGCACAAACGTGCACAAGGCACCCATGTAGTCACAACTTAGCAAACCTGATACGGGCGCTCTCTAAAAAAATGACCCGACCCGAACTCGTTTCATCGGGCGCCCTCCCAAGGTGCAATGCCCTCCGCCCGACCGAATGAACGCACAAGGGAGAAAACAGCAAACGACCCGCATGAACATGCACAAGGCACCCATGCAGTAACAACTTAACAAACCTGATATAGGCGCCCTCAAACGAAACGACCCGACCCAAACTCGTTTCATCAGGCGCCCTCCCAAGGCGCAACGCCCTCCGCCTGACCGAATGAACACACAAGGGAGAAAATGGAAAATGGCCCACACGAACATGCACAAGGCACCTGTGCAGTCACAACTTAGCAAATCTGATACAGGCGCCCTCAAACAAAACGACCCGACCCGAAATTGTTTGATTGAGCACCCTCCCAAGGCGCGACGCCCTCCACCCAACCGAACGAACACACAAGGGATAAAATAGAAAACGACCCACACGAATGTGCACAAGGCACCCGTGCAATCACAACTTAGAAAACCTGATACAGGCGCCCTCAAACAAAATGACCCAACCCGAACTCGTTTCATCGGGTGCCCTCCCAAGGCACGACGCCCTCTACCCGACCAAATGAACGCACAAGGGAGCAAACAACAAATGGCCCGCACGAACATGCAAAAGGCACCTGTGCGGTCACAACTTAGCAAACCTGATACGGGCACCCTCAAACGAAACAACCCGACCCGAACTCGTTTCATCGGGTGCCCTCCCAAGGCACGATGCCCTCCGCCCGACCGAACAAATGCACAAGGGAGAAAATGGCAAACGGCCCGCATGAACATGCACAAGGCACCTGTGCGGTCACAACTTAGAATATCTGATACGGGCTCCCTCAAACGAAACGACCCGACCCAAAATCATTTCATTGGGCACCCTCCCAAGACACGATGCCCTCCTCCCACCCCTTGTATCAATAAATACAAAAGTGTTTAGATGAAATTATTATTTCCAAAGGAAAACAACGCAACTCTCATCAATGTTTCAATATAGATGAAGAGAAATGGTTTGGTAAATTTCAAATTTAAGGAGAAAATTTATTCAAACTAGCTTATAGCTCGCATATTGATAGCTTCAAAAAAGTATCCTATAAATGTCAAATGTCAAATGTTTCTATGTTCATTTGACATGTTTCTATTTTACATGTGCTTGGAAAATATTGTTCACAACATGGAATAGATCCTACAAAGGAATATTCAACATCTTGTAATCGAGATTTAGTTAAATTTCCCCAAAATTTTGTCTTTAATCGTTTACATATTGTACACATCCCCTTGTAATCTATATTTTGTTTTCTCAATATTTTGAAAGTTTCAACATGTTGTATGGAAAAAATTCTTATACCTTATTTTGTACAAGCCATTTCCCTTTACTTGGAAGTTGCTATTTTAATTTCTTTTGGAAACATTTTTATGACTCTTTTCAAGTATCATGAATTTTCTTATTCATAATTGTATTTCTAAATAGTATAATATATAAATCTAACACATGAATAATGTATGTTATTACTTGTAATAATGGTTTCCTCGTCAATCATCATGGAAGTATCAAATATAGTTTAAATATTTTTTCTCTATTATTATTATAATCCAACCTCATGGGCATGGGTGCATTAAACTAGAAAGTGTTCTCTTCCATGTGTTGTACAACTTGTCATTATCATCCTTAAAACTCTTTTTTATTGAGATATACCCACACCATATAACCAAATTTGCATTAGTGGGTTGTGTTGATCATGGTCCTCCATATAACAATTTTAAGTTATGTGTAGGTTCTTGCACTTCCAATGGATTTCTCAAATCTTGATTGTGACATTAACAATTTTTGCCTTCATAATTATCATTTGTAAATGGGTTTTTAGCAAATATAAACAACAACCAATTAAAAATAATTTTGTTTATGATCCTTTTCAAGTGTCATGAATTTTTCTATGCAATATTGTATTTTAAAATAGCATAACCTATGGATCTAACACCAAGCATGCTACTACTCATAATAATGGATTTTCAAGATAATCATCAATCATCATGTAAATTTCAAAAAGTTTTACCCTTCTTTCTTTCTGTTAATAATGTCAAAAATATTCATAAAGGTGTGTTTAGCTATGAATTATTTCGTATGTCAGAAATTTTCGCTAGTAATGATTTCACACTTTTATATTAAGAGATAGATATCCCACCCCTTGTAGCAATAAATCCAAAAAAATTTAGATGAAATTATTATTTCCAAAGGAAAACAACTCAACTCTCATCAATGTTTCAATATAGATGAAGAGAAATGGTTTGGTATATTTCAAATTTAAGGAGAAAATTTACTTAAACTAGTTTATAGAGCATATATTGATAGCTTCAAAAAAATACTCCTAGTTTTTAAAATTGGAAGAAGGATTAGCTTTATTATTTTATATTTTATTGATGGAGCATAAAATTGGAATCATAAAAAAATAGGCATATGCACTTTGAAAAGGGTTTAAAATCACTGAAGGAATAAGAATGAATCCAATCATTATGTTTAATGACTCTAGGATCATTATCATTCATATGATTTAACAACCATTACGAAAATTGATGTTCGGGGTTCATTTGTAGGCATCAATCATAAGATAACCCTTCAAGGATTCTTCAAGGGTGTCTTCAATAACCCTTTCCCAAGTAAGATATATCTCCACAGTCTTCTTAATAGGTGCTTCCAAAACTTTCATTGATTGTTCATTGTCCAATGCCTCACTTGTCCAAAATAAGTCTCCAACAATGGTCTGATGTTGGACAACTCCAACACTTCAACAATATTTGTTGTGTTCCAAGAGTGATGATACACAGTCAAGGTAATTATAGCAACCAAGGTCTTCACCATTCCGAGAGGTAGTATTATTGTGTTGTGACTATCTAGCAAGGAAAACCGACCCAAGAATGATGATGCACAATCAAGGAAATTACAGCAACCGAGGTCTTCACCATTCTGAGAAGTAGTATTATTGTGTTCTGACTGTCCAGCAAGGAATTCTGAGCAGAGAATGATGATACACATTTAGTTCAATTACAGCAATCAAGGTCTCCACTGTTCTGAGAGGTAGTATCACTATGTTGAGACTGTCCAACAAGGAAATTAGCAGAAAATCTATATACAGTCCAATACGGTTGTAGTTACTACACAGGAATCATTGTAATCTTCCACAATTATAGCTTAGGAGTCCACCACAACTTGAGCAAGGAGTTCACCACAATCTTAAGGATTCCACCACAGTCTAAGGTAAGCTTTTTTATGACACTGTCTGAAATTAAGAAGTTTAAATTTATGTTGTTATTGTCCTAAGCTATAGCAAGGGACACATAAATACATGTTGATAGCAGAAAGGGCCAATACTCTGAAACATGCTATAAGTGTTACTAAATACTTGGTAAAATTCAATAATTGTTTCAAAACATAAATTAATGCTCAAGAAAAATTAAAAGTTAAAATTAAATTTAAAGAAAATTATCAACAACCAAGGATATTGATAAGCAAAAAAAAATTTAAACCGACATTTTCCAGAACAGATCACTTGCCTCTTATGAAATATTAGATCATTGATTGGAATCTATATAGCTTGGTGGAGAAATATTATAAAATTAAATTTCATTAGTGATAGAATATCACTTGAAATTATTCTCTTGATGACAAACATAACACTCAAATTTTAAAATTTCTTTCAACTCGGGAAACTAGACTCCATCCGAGCTTCTACAAAAATAGTAAATAATTGTAAGTTTTCTTGCAAGGTAAAATAAAGTACTGATGTTGAACTTAAAAGATATTTGATAGCATGTGGACATAGAGTATACACAATGCACGTAAGAATACTTGACTATGTAAATCTCTCTGACTGTCTTGATTATGAAGTTTTCCCTCCATCGGCGGCATATCATAGGTCACTTAAAATGTTAAATATGAGAGGTAAAAATTAACTGTTTTGTCATCTTGATCATCTTCCAGCCAATAAGTTTCAAGAATCTTTAATGCCTTCTCATAAATTTCATTATTGTCATGACTTTGCAGGTTCTCAATCTTCTCAAGTCCTTCAGCATCATCAATATATTGTGCATAGAGATTTACACCTCCAGTGTTGCCCAGAACCTTCTCTGCTTGCCCAACTTTCAAAATATTCTCTAGCCCTGCAAGACAAACAGTTACAATTATTGGGTCTGTAAAGACTAGAAGATCACATAAATGCTTAATGCATCCTTGATTCACAGTATATCTGCAACCAAAAGCACAAATTAGTATTTTTTCTAGGATGCGATTACCCAATGTTATCCCTGTAACTATTATCATGATAAATGACTTTTTATATTGACCATTTATTGACATAATACTCTGTTGATACTATTGGCCAAATGAGGAAATATGAAATGTGAATAGACGATGACTTATAAGAGAATTGACAAACCTCTCGCATCTATGCAATTTGTTCTTTGCAACCTCCAACTTCATTGTAAGTAGCATATGGCTTTTCTTCAACAGTCATCATTGTCACACTCGGATCAATCATAGGAGGCAAAGGGATCTTAATCTGATACTTATTGCGATCAACTCTACATAAAGAAAGAAGACCATCAATCATTACATTCCAGACAAAACCCACAAGGTGTGACCTGAAGCAATCTTTAAATTTCTTTTATGACATTAATGCAAACAACATAAGACATTAGATTTGAAAACATAGTAATGCTTCACTAAGAAGTAATGTGATATCTCACTTGTCAACAACACTTAGAATTGATGGAAAATATCACACTCAACTCTAAAGGAAACAAACTCCCTAGAAGACAAAGTGAACATAAAAGGATGGTTTTGCAAGGGGAATTTTTTATTAACTGACCTAACACGCATGCCTTCTTCAATATCAGTAGGGGAGACTTTATCACCTAGTCCAACCACAAACTGCATTCCAAAGAGACAACTTTGTAAATACTACATGCAAGTCAATGTGGCTTTTGGGAAACATTTGGTTTTGAATTCATAATTTTTGTTAAGAGAAAAAAACAAATCACTACAGCTATAGTTTTAGTGTAAGAGTAAAGTAGCAGTTTTTATTCTTGCTGAACCTATAAGAGAATAATGACTTTACTGTACGATCACAACACAACCTAGAGAAATAGGCATACCTTGGCAATTTGTTTAACATTTATGACATACTTGGAATCATCAGTTTTTGGATTAATGATCTTCATGCACCTCGCTACCTGGATGAAGAAACAAAACATATTCAGATCAATTAGATGTGACAGAGACTGATACATGCTCGACCATTTTTACAAAAAAACATTCTAATTAATAAAACATAACGAAAACTGATTTGTTTAACATTGTTCTGGGTAAATAAAATTCAATTAACACAAACATGATATGTATCAAATATTGCCACATATATTGCTTGGGAAAATCCAATCCTGGGTCTAATGTTCAACAGTTGACCCCCAGACTAAGCTACTCTGAAGCAAGTCTGATATTTCAATGTTCGACACCTTAGCTGAATCTAATGAAAAATGTAAACTATAAGAGAATTGACAAACCTTTGGCAGATTATTATGTACCATTCCAGCTAGCCTTCAAAGGCTTACTCAGATTGTTGGGATTAAGAAGCCAAATAAAGTCCACTCCATAGATATTACCACGGTGATTGCGATGGCTAACCCATTGGCAAACCAACAGCTCATTAATTAGAAATTTGCAGTTCACCACTAGTTAATTTCGCTTTTGTTCCATTTTCAAGAATCAATACCAAAAGGAAAAGGGTTGTAAATCCTACAAACCTGTGACCAACATACAGCTAAATGGTAAAAACCTTTTGAGCATCGGCATCATTGTCTGTGTAGTGGTGAGCAATATCATAGGAAGAAACAAAACCTTGAGACCGCAGGAATTTGTAAACATGCCCCCGTTTGCTTCCATTCCAATCCCTTGATGGTACTACTACTTTAGAAATTGTAACCAAAACAAATATTGTTAAAAGGAATAAAGCATGAACCTTACCCACATAAAATAATAGCGACAGAAGGAAGCTTATAGTCTTTCTTGTAGGTTTCCAAATAATCTAGGATCTTGTATACCTGTTACAGGTAAATTAATCATATTAATACAAAAGTATATTAGTCATAATAATATCAAATGGATAGGATCCTAATCTAACATAGTTGTTTCACATTGAACCAAAATTCATTAAATGAATATGAGGAAACCCATACACGTTTTATTGAGGTCAAATATATAGGATAGAAGGAAAAATTAGTACTCATTTCCACATTTTCTTCATAAGAGCTTGCAGGCTTTCCAAAGGAGGTGTCATGCTCTGCCCCATAATCTGAAAATTACAAAATATCACTCCCTTGAATGGTTGAAGAATTCCCTGGAGTAGAGGACTACAAGAAAAAAGAGATAAAGTACAGAGGAACAAAGGGAGTGGGCAGCCATATACGAAATTTAAATATTTTATCCATAGGAGGGCACACCATTTGATATTCATTAGATGTTAGAGAGGCCACCAAGGCTATGCATGAACTACATATTACTAATTAAATTCCTTAGAGGATGAGCAACACATTTAGTATGGGGGTGATGATGTGTCACATAAATATGTAGATTTGAAGGCCCATTTATCACCCTCCAGCCTATAAAAATATTCTTTCCTAACATTAATTGACATTTTTTTGGCTATGATGTAGGAATACTAAAGGGTTCTTGTCATAATTTGTGGCCTAATGAGGTTAATGTACAAGAAAAGAGCATTTTTTAGTAATTTGATGATGCAAAGGCATGTTGGAGCAAGCTAGATGAAGTGTAGGAGGCTTGTATCCAAAATAAATAGGATAACATAAAAGAATTTGTACAGATAAATAATGTACTAAATATAAAATATGAGCATAGATTGCAACACAACGTGAAATTATCCATACAATTGACATGTGATCTTTGGTTATTTAATATTTTTTATTCTGTTTATTCTGATTATAACAAAATCTTGAAGTTATTGGCCAATTTGGACCTATACATCCCTTGTCGAATGAGAATAAGGTGATCTTTTATAGTGAGATCAACAATTGTTACCTCTTTCCCTTTTTTCCTCAGATGACAATCTCTGAGGAAAATTGCAATAAGTCCTTTAATAAAAAATTCAGCCGCTATTAGGTATCTCAGGATATTGTCCTTTTTACATTTTATTTTCTGGTGTCACAACTAGAAAAAATATTGGATGTTATCTGGTCACTACAGGACAGTAACATGTCCTTTTTACATTTTACATTTTTTTTACTGTTCTTGAAACCATAAAAAAAGTAATAGTTGATTGTCAGTTAGTTGATAAATTTCCTTTGAGAGAAATAAATTACCACCTCTATAGTAATACACTTAGATTATCAATTGAATGTAGCTCAAGTAGCTAATAAGAAAAGTTGTTTCCTTCCCCGACCAGGTTCAAATCCCACTTTGTCACATTTTTTCTCTTCATGAGCCGAATGTTATTGAGATGTTATTTGGCCTTGAGCCCTAAAGAATCCAATTTACCTTATGTACCAAGATGAGGGGAAATGCCATGTGAGTTTCCCCAAAATACGCATTATAGTGAATAAAAGTACCATATTTAGATCTATACTCCACAAATCTAAAAAAATTCCAAGACAAATGAGGAGATGCCACCTATTATTGTACTTATATACCAAATAAATGTACAAATGCTTCCCAAAGCCCAAGGGGTTAGCTCAAACTTTTGTCATTGATGTTGCTGGGCATTTGTCTAGTTCAATGCTAGCAGGTGCCTACTTTGAATCCTCTAGGGTGAGGCACACTAGTCTACACTGACAGGTTTATTAGGGATGTCATCCATGATTGTGAAGAAGCTTCCCTTGGGTTTCCCACAAGGTTTTCCTTGGAAAAAAGAAGTACAATTCCTAAAATTTCTCCTAAATCTATCTATTTCTATGGGACTGTCAGGTCGGCTAGATTCTAAAGATAATGTATTCAGCAAAAGGTGGAGAAATGGGTGTATATTTATTATTTGAGAGTCATTACATAATCATAAAAAATGAGAGCCAAAAAAATACAGGTAGAAGTACAGAGAATCCTTCTATAAAACAACATAAAACATGAAGTTATATGTATTATGATAAAAAATTAAATAAAATGTAGTTAGAGACTAGCATTACACTTGGAATCTACCATTGATTTTCATACATAAAATAGAATTCAGAGATTGAAAAGAATATAAAAATGCACCTTGCGATCATGTTCCTCGACAAAATACTCTCTATTAACATCACTCCTTGGAATAGCCTCATTGGAGTTAATGGCCAAGGATGTATCTCGAACTTGGACCGGAAATCCATATTCAAGATCAAGAAGACACACCTGACAAACGTTTTTGAGTTTACAGCATGTTTGGCAAACCTCTATTTTCATGTACCTTGCATCACAGCCTGGTCTCCACCTGAAAACTGTAAATGGTCTGGTGCAAATTTTACACTCTTTGTCAAAATTTGCTTTCGTCTGCACCCAAAAAAAAATTCATTTAAACTCAATTCGACCACATATATGTCAGTGCTTTTATAAGCCATATATAAATATACATTATATATAGTACACAAGTGCTAAAATTTGAAATAAGAAAATTCATGCATAAGAAATAAGTAATGATACAATAAAATAACTAAGAAATTTAAAATTTGATCTCTTTTATGTTTTAAGTAATGATACAATAAAATAACTAGAGAAATAAGACAGGATACTACCTCTCAAATTCTATCTCTCTACTATTTCAAACTTACCTACTGTGTTGTTCCTACAGGCAAACATCATAGAGTTGTAAACATCAACACCTTCCAAAATTTTAAAAAATTTAGATCATCCTTCTTGACCACGTTCTCATGTTTTGATTTGAACATTAAGTGAGCTAGCAGCCTAGAAGAGTAACTAGCATGGTCACTGATCTCAACTCAACTAAGCTATTGTGCACCACATGTTGGAATACAATCATACCCTGACATTAATGCATACCACATAAAACATTAGTTATGAAAACATAGTAATGCTTCACTAAGAAGTAAAGTGATATCTCACATGTCAGCAACACTTAGAATTGATGGAAAACATCACAGTCAACTCTAAAGGAAACAAACTCCCTAGAAGACAAAGTGAACATAAAAGGATGGTTTTGCAAGGGGGGTTTTTTAATAACTGACCCAACACGCATGCCTTTTTCAATATCAGTAGGGGAGACTTTATCACCCATTCCAACCACAAACTGCATTCCCAAGAGAGAGATATTTAATAACACCAATTATAATTAGTTGAAAAATACCTCTTGGTATAATAACCAAGTATAATTAACATAGGGATGGTCAACATAAAATGTCAATAACAACTATAGATCACCAAATGATGTTTAAACATTCCTTCAACAATGTTTGACAGCACGCAAACATGAGTTGGAAACATTGACTAATGAGCACCGCATGATATCAATCAACATTGATAAAGACATTGATGTACGCTACATAGTGACTATAAGAGTATCCATATGGAGGACTAGAATTACTTATATGTATCGTACAACTCCTATGAAAACTAAAACCCAATTGTAAGGTATTGATGCAAATAGGAGAAACATTAAGGGTGATGTGATCGATATTTCCATTTTTATTGATAGAGTGATCAAAGCAATTACCCTCCCCTCCCTTTTTAGTTTTGGGTATCTCCTTCATGGTTTATAAAACACAAAAGAGGATAAAAGTAGGATTTACAGTTTATTTTTTTTTACATTAATGAACCCCCACAAAAAAAAAGGATACTCAGTTTGAGTGTCTTCTTCTTTGTTTAATGATGTGAACGGAGAGATAATGGTATGCTTGGTACGAGGTGTTTTCTTCATGATTTTTTAATGAGCCTAAAAAATATAAAAGTATGCTTAGAACCCTTCACATATTAATAAGCATGAGAATAATAGAAATTGAGATTCCTTGAAGAAATAACTAATATAAAGGGTCACAACTTATTTCAAACCAACAAAACCATTGTAAGTAAATACAAGTAGATATGTTATTAGGATTTTGTATAGTTGTTACAGGATTTTTCTTACACAGTCAGATAGTTGGGTCCACCTTGCACTTTGGGAAGCCTCTATGAGCCATAGTATTATTCCTACCTCCTTCGGTGGCGCCCACAACCCTACACCTTCTCCTCTCCAACATTAAATTCATTTCCGCTCAGCCTTACCTGGTGTTTACACCATTTAAGCTCCTTCCTGTTGGACATGGCTATATCCATTTGAATTCTTCACCTTTGTGCATACCCATACTCAATTACTCCCCTACTTGACAACTCCAATTCCACGACAAAGAGCAAAATCCTGTTGAGGGTCCTCTTCTCAAGTAGAAGGGAGTGCTCAAGGCACACTTCAACCTCATAAGGAAACACGGAGATATCATTCCCACACCCCTGCTCCTATACAATAGGAAATCAGCTATGTTGATATTGAATTTCATGTTCAACATGATGAGCAAATTGTTGAGGAGGTCTTCACCTCTATCGTTGAGTGGGTGATTGATTCAGGCCATACTTTAGGGCGCCAAAACTAATATCTATGTATAATCGAGCTATACTAGAACATGAAATCGCTCCCCAAAAAGTATTTTCTTAGAGCATAGTGAAGCTCGCGGGGAGATATTATTACAAATTGATGAACTACAAATGGAGCACAAGGATCCCAGTTTGCAACACTGTGACATCTTTACCAAGTTGGCCCTTCAAATTTAATAGATGGGACGGAGAACAAAGCCAAGAACTAAATATCACTCTTCCCAGGGGTTGCATGGTAATAGAATGGGCTGCCACTATTCATGCCATGGACAATGAAACTAAGAACTTGTTTTGAAAACTTGTGCCCAGATTGAGCATACAATGTTTAAGTATTAGCATGAAGGATTAAGTCCTTAATGAGATCACAACTTTATCATTATGAATAAACCTTCAAACCACAGCACAAGACATTAAATCCTATGAATCTAAGAATTGAAGACTGTTGCACTAAAGAGCTTATTCTACTGTAAACTACTGCTCAGTAGAGCTTATTCATTTCCTATCCTGCTGTAGCATGTGCCAAAATAAGGCTGCTAGTTGAAATTAGTGAATTAATGCAGCCACCTCATGGATACAATGGTCCTTTCCTCTATGCTTATTCATCATTCAAAACTATGAAACCTTGAAACCAAAATGTTTGCAGGATGGAATATTTTCATTGCTGGGCTACAATAGAACCTGGGTACTTGCAAATGAAAAATGTCATCAATTTTGATGCAACAATGAACATGATCTGCCACGAGATATGTGTAGCTATCCTGAAGAGGATTGTTGTGAACTCTATCAAACCACATACTGCCCCCTTTTCTTGAAACTCCCATTTTTCCATCACATGAGAGCACATAATATTGTCCAAATGATTGTTGCTAAAGGTCTGTATTGGATAGATGAAAACTTTTCACAAGGGAAGCATGATCTAAAATTCTGTCTTTTAAGGAATATTGATTCCATAGTCTTCCATAACCATTATTAGGCCACCACAAGTGCTAGTAATGCAACCCATCTGGCAGTTCTGCACCTAAGGCTCTAAGTGATAGGCCTATAAATAGTTGGGGAATGCAGTCCACTGTCATAGCAACAGAGTTTCCCCTGAGAGATCACATCCACATTATTATAGGCAAACAGTTCTGAAGCTATATTATGTAGTGTAGAGCACTCCTTGCTGGTTATTATGGAGTATCAAGGCCACCAGACCAAATTCTTCCAACCCTAGGTCACTGACTCTACTAGTTCTTATGTTTCAGTAGGGGTATTGTCTTCCTGGTGTTCTAGGATTTCTTTTTCCCTTACTTGTTTTTTTGGAGTAGCAGGGGTTTGGGTGGTGGTAGGTGTTATTGCCTAAATCTACCTCAGGCTGAAGGAAGGCAAAGTCTAGGGTAACATCAAACCACGCTTAATCTGGTAGCTAGCCCTACCAGATCAGGAGAGGGATCTCTCCTTGTCAATCTCGCAAAAAATGATCAATGAGGCTTGAGATGACTTGAATAAAGGCTAATTTAGGCTAGGTATATATGTAAAAGAGTTTGATTTGATTTTGAAGGTGTTTGTTGGATCAAAGGGAAGGGAAAATTTTGGGTCTGGGGAATGATCAGTTTTGCAGGGATCTGAATGGGGCAAGTTAGGCAACTGTTTTGATGTTTCAATTTTAAATGAAATGGATAGCTCAGACCAGTGAGGAGTTGAAGAGGGAAAGAGGCTTTCAGGAATCCTCTTCAGACAGTTGAAAACATAGAAAATTAAACAAAACTCAAGGTAGAGCACTGCAGATCTAATGAATTCCACCTTTATTACTTGTTGGTTTAACTTAAGAAGAAATAAGAAGGAAGATGATACACATAAAACATGAGTAAATTTACAATCACAGAGAGAAAGACATCATCAAAAAAAAAAGCCACATGAACCCCAAAGAGTTCTGCAAACCCTGATCTATTCCTTTGCCAAACTGCAGAGATGAAATGTACAATGAAGCTCAAAGCAATCCCAAGTGTCCAACCCTGAAAATGACTGAAAAAATACAAGATATAGACAAGCATAACTCATCCCCATGCCTCTAGGGGTTGAGCTCACTAGCTTAGGAGCTGTTTCAACAAGATCTAAACTAAGAACTGGAAAATAGGTAGTGGAACAGCTTGCCTCTATAAGATAGGAAACTGATTCATTCAGTTACAATTCACCTTTTGATGAATGAATCTACTTCTATGAGTAAAAATTTGCCAAAATTACATCAAGAGCCATGAAATTACATCAAATTACATCAATATTTTTACATGTGGAAGTAATAAAGTCAAACTGGCCAAAACTAGGCAAAAAACAGAGTTACTGAGTGAAAAATGAGCCAAAATCCCCAATGCACCGCGCCTGAAATCTCTATGCGTCGTGCCAGTTTGGAGCCATTTTTTAAGGCCTTCTTGGTGTCCAAATTGAGCACAGGATAGCTTGTTGGAAATCTCTACCTGTCTACTTTCTAAAACAAGTGGAATTTCTGAATTTGGTTGCCATTTGCCCCTCCAAATATGAGTTTTCCCAACACTGCTTCTTGTGTGTCCAAAAAGGGGCAGAAAGGTCATTTTTAGGGTGTTTTTGACCCTTCTGGAGGCCCAAAACTTGTCAAAATATCTAGGAAATGGGTAGGCATGCATAAATTTTCATAAAAAATCTAAAAATACAAATTTTTCCCCAAGAGGAGCTCCCAATCATAAGCACACGCCAAGTGGCGCGATGCGTCGGGCAGAAAAATCTGTGTTGAGGCCAAAAAAAAACAAAATTGACAAAACGTGTCCCAAATTTCTTGAAATTTGGGCTGAGTGTCCTTCATCATGCACTATGCTGGGCCAAGGAAGCTTCGGCCAAAATTTGGAGTCTATCATGCCTTTTGTGACGCTTTAATGCCCTCTTTAACTTTGCCTTCAGGATCTTGATTCGTGCCTTGCAAACATGATTTCTCACCCAATAATGATTCTTCATGTGCCTCAACATGTTCTTTTCCTTGTTGGCCTTCTCCAACAACTTTTCCAAATGAATATCGACCCTTTCAAGCCAAGTTTCCTGATCAGCCTCAATCTCTCACTCAATGGATGTCATCTCGGCTTGGCTCCTTTGGGCAGCTTGCCAGTTCTCACGTATATTTTGCAACTCCATGATAGCTTGCTGATCTTCCAACTATTTGTTTCGCTGTTCAAGGTAATTGATAATCCATTGGGCTCTTTGCAACTTGACGGACAAAGTGTCTATTTCTGCCTTCTGCTCCTTAACAATCTCTCTCAACTTTGAGCTTGGTGAGCTCAAATCCTCATCAATGAGTATGAAATTTGTATCCTGGCCTCCTGAAGGCCCCTCATCGTGCATGGGCCTCTTACCCTTGTCCTGTACATGTACCTGTGCTGCTGATGATGGAAGCGAGACCCCTTCCACCCCGGGTGGAGATAATACTCGCCTGGCTGCTGCAAATAACCCTCTAGTGTGTCTCCGATAAGTGACATACACCGGCACACTAGTAGTCTTTGTCTCCTGACCCTCATGCTGATATGAAGGTTCACCTTCCTCATGAACAACCTCCGAAGGTACCTGAGGAGCTGTGAAGAAATAATTAGAAATGAAATCCTCGCATGAAATACCCTACAAGCCGAGCTGATGCATAACCACAATCTTGATGAGTGCAAAGTGATAAATACTGTTGTATTGCTGCTCAGGAGTTTTCCTTTGCACGAGAGTGGTCATATTCTCAATATTCTGGCACATGAAATAAGGGAGGTTCATCATCCTCACCTTGGTAAAATGCATCAATAACCTGATATGATAGGCATAGAGACGTGAAAACCGGACCTCACAACTGAAATATTTGATAATAAGTTTCATCAGAGGAGCATAGGAATCCTTTAGAAACCGAAAAGGAAACACTCTGCTGAGTTGTCTCACAAAGCTGGGTCTGATATATGGCTCATAGTGTACCCTGTCAACCTGCTACCTTTTGTTCCATTGTTCTCCAACATTTGGTATTCTGGTTGCTTGAGAGATAGTTTCAAGTGTTAAAGTGAATGTTACACCGGCAAGGGTGACTTGACCATCATGTAAATGCAACACAAACAAACGGGCCAGCTCTTGATGATGATGGACCCTAGCAACCATTTCACAAAATTGATAATAAGATTGTTTTTGAAAACATTCCATGGCAAGAGGACAGGCATGCAACTCAACCAATGAAGTGGGCTCCTCCCTCACATGTCTGCCACTCTTATGAGGCCTTCTAGGTGCATGTAATTCAGTGGTGGAATCACTGTCTCGGTCATAAGATGTATCGGTATATGTGTCCATGATGTCTAAGGTCTATATTGTCTTGGATGAAAATGAGAAGTTTGCTGTCTTTGGTTTTGTTGCCAAATAAGTGATAACAAGTGAGGGACTATGGAGGGATAGGGTAGTGGAAATGATGGACTATTATTAAGTGAAGTTTGCCACTTGAAATTTGTGAATTGATAAGTTTAGGGACAACCAATTAATCTCTTGGGATAGCCTTGGGGTTTGGGGAAATTTACAATTGGGATGGGGATAATGGGAATGGGATAGGAATGAATGATTTAGGGATACAAGGTAATAGGGAAATGGGTTGTTTTGAGAAGATAGACAGTGAGGAGGGATTAACAAGATGGGGGAAATGGGAATGATTGACACCAAATCAATTTCAAAACCCTAAAGGAGCATTCTTCCAACAAGAGAATAGGGTTTGATTTTTTGTATTTAAATTCTCATAAGCATCACCAAACACATGTCATGGGCAATGGATAAGTTGCATGGACTTACTTGGACAAAGATAGACCGAGCCGGTTTGAAAATTTGGAAGAAATGGAAATAAATTAGCTTTCTGCAATGTGCGTCGCGCAACAAACCCAGTGCACCGCGTTGTTTCTATGCATCACGCAGGAGAAAATTTACACACAGGGAGCCGACCCAATGTGTCGCGCTCGCCCGATGCATCGCGACAGTCAACCAATGCATCACGCAGGGAAACTTCAACACAGTATGTCCTCAAATTTCTTGCTTCGATCTCCACGATTTCTCCTTGGCTTACTCCAATCTTCTTGGCATACAAATGAAGTTTTAAAACATGAAAATATCTTATATGCCAAGGATTTTGATTTTTATTTTCAAAAAACCCACTTTGCAATGTTTCAAACTTTGACACTTTTCAAAAACTCTGTTTTGCTTCCTTTTGGCTTTTTAACTGAATGATGAGCTTTATGTCTATCTTACAGGGAATGGATGGCATGGAGCTTTGACAAAGGTGACCAGGGTTGTGAGTGAAAGTATTATTACAACTGAAAACTTTAAAATCAATTACATTTATTTACATAAAGATGAAATAGACTATTTTTCTTCAAAACAGAGTTTTGAAGAAAAATCATTATTAAGCATATAATGATGAAATATTTAGCACTGAAACCTTATTTCAAACTTCCTCATGTGATTGCTGACCATTATTAGGGATTATGAAGACCTGATTAATGAAATCCTAGACCTAATGAGACTAAAACTCTAAAATGACTCTTTGCAAACTATGAGACCAAAAATGACTGTAAATGATTTTAATGAACAGAAATAGGCCAGCAGGTAAAGGACATCAGTGAAAAACCACTACCGTCAGATGATCCATGCTCCTAATGGAATGCAGCTGACCAAATGAGACACCTAATATGCAATGCAACAAGAGGATTTTGATCAATGACAGAGGGATGAAGATACCGACACTAACAGTAGGAATGTATCATGTCCTCTTCTTTCCTGGAACACAGGGGGGCCTATTTTGATGCCCTCTCATTCTCTCGATGATTGGTTTGCTAATAATTATCTCAACATCAATATCACTATACTTCTATGGTGTAATAGAATTTGTCTCTTCTTCCTTAATATGAATTAGTAGGTACTTTGTATCCAAGGGATTCATGACAATATATTCTTCCTCCTTCGCAATTGCAATGGGTGGAGTCACACAACATTGGGCTCATTTAGTGAAGTTGCAACCATTGGAGTTGCAATGACTTCTTCCCAAGATTTTCTGCTTTGTTTAGAGCTTATACCATGAGTAACCTGATAAGGCCATGGTGAGAGATGAAATATCTTGGTATGTTTGCTTTTTGTGCATGGGCTTCCTTATTTTGCAGGGACTTGAGTAGGAAGTACAACATATTAACATTGTGACAATGTTTGAGATGGTCAAGGAAACAAATGTTCATATTCCTCTAAGCCAAATTAAGCACCTATACTGTCAGTAACCTAGTGAATTGACTATGGCTCAAAGTTTTTACTAAAAAATAAATATTAGTTTTAGCATTCACTAGATACATAAAGGAACCTCTCAACTATCTATAAATTCACTAGATAGCCTGTTTATAATGTGGAAATGATACCAACGAAGAAATGGTAAGAGGTTACCATGGTTTAATGTAGACTCTCTGACCCAGAGCCTACACGATATCCTTGAGGCTTAGTCTGCATCATGTCAATATGGGGTGTAGCCTGACAAGTAGAAACCAAAGTTAATAGAAAATTTTGTGAAAAGAAATATAATAAACATTATAAATATGCTTAACGAAAAGTATCAATACATGTGTCACGACTGGAACCTGAGAAGGAATAATATCTTTAGGCAGCCCTTGATGTGTAGCGCTAACCTGAAAATTCCATAATTTTAATACTCATACCATATAAAATTATGTGACATAAATACAATTTCAATTTGACATACAAAAATATAGATAGATAGAAATGAATGTGGCACTTGTACATGATCATGTCCATGATCTATAGAATGAGGAGCAGGGGCAAGGCAATATTGTTCTAAGAATTTTGTAAACTGCATAAGTTAAATAAATATATTGGCGTAAGTTTTTGGAGACTAAATTTATATACACCAAAAAAACATGTTACATGCACTCTAGCTCATCTTATAAATGTGTATTTTAAAATAGATCAAAACATGCTTGTACATACCTCACCCATGGTGTGCATTTTTCGTGTAATGGATTGCTCATAGAGGTCTCTACATGAGGATGCATACTCCATAAGCTCATATTGCTCCATCTCCCTCAACACATCATCTGGAATACTCACAAATGAACGAACTCTTGCACTAGATGAAGGTTGGCTTGTCCCTAAGCCGACTTCCACCCCTCCTAAAGCAGTTGAAATATGTTCTTGTATCTTCTCCCTCATTTGTGACGCAGCACTAGAGATAAGGGCTAACTCCTCTGGAAGTGTAACTACCCTAGGTGGTCGAGGTGCTAAACGAGGTGTTGGAGGCCTAAACCCAACATCTTGCATAACATCAGGTCATTCATATGTATGACCTTTTCCAGCTCCATAGAATTTGGACCCAGTATCTGTATATTTAGGGTCCATGTGCTCTCGGAATTGAGAAAACAACATCCTAACAAAATATTGCGGCACCTCATCATTATTTGGGAACTTCCCGTATTCATAAAGGAACTTCTCATAAATATAAGGTGCAATATTGGGATCATTGAATCTTGCAATCTTCAGACTTGTTTTGTCTTCAGGCCACAAGTCAAATAGTGACAATGCCATTTCTTTAGTGGCCCAACTTTTAACTTCATTGTAGGAGTGGATACCAATCACTGACGCTCTCCTCCTACGCATCATGTCAAAAAAAACTTAGGTTGATGGTCCAACCCCACGATAAGTCTCTATCAAACTCTCCAAATTGTGCAAAACAATTTGGAGACAATTTCGACTAAGGGCAGAGAGATTGCAACTTTGCAATTCATTGCACAATATCGTGGAATGCTCCCTCATTCCATCAACAGTAAGTAAGGATATGGTATCTTCCTAAGACATCTGCTCAGGAATATCACAGGGATGGGTGTAAAGGGGATCATAGCTCAGATTTTGAGCAAACTCATGAACCCTATGACCTCTACCCCTAAGAGGGTGACCACCACCACCTGTAACATGTTAAATTATTGCACATATTAAAAATTAAATAATTTATAAGCAATATTTGTATTTAAAAAACTTTTCTGGTCATTTGAAAATACCTGGTGGAAAAACTATCTCTTCCCCTTCGCTCATACTAGGATGTTCCATTCCGAGGAATGAATGTCTCTAACACCCACTGTACAAAACATTAAATTTTTTTATAACACAAGTGCATGAGACACACAATAATTTTCACATTAAACATACATCAAACAATAAATTTTCCTTTAGATTTTACTTGGAGGAGAAGTATCCAAGTGTGGGATGGATGCCATAGGCTGAGACGTTGTTCTCCTTTGCCCCTCACCAACAATAGGGCCGAACCCAACTCCTACATTTGCACCTATGGAGAATAATGTTTTCACATTAAACACATGTCATTTGAAAAAAAAAAAATCACCTGTTCAACATTGAATATAACGTAAAATTGAACATTTTATCTAGCAATTGATATAATGTGTACCTATACCATGTATAATATAATCCTCAGAATGGGCTCTATGAAATTGGGGGCGAATGGGAACAGGTCTATGGGGCTCCTCTTGTTTGATTTCCTGTCTGGGCGCATGAGTCATATGAGTGCGTCCACCTGTGCAGGACAAAAAAATTTCACATTAATCAATTTTTCACAATGAACAATAAATGTAACCTACTTGAAAACATGACATAACTAAACAACCAATGTACCTGATAATCCTCCTCTCATGGAGGGGTCTCTGTAGGGATCGCCTAATGCCATTGTTTCTATAGTATCAAATCAAATTTCCGCCCCTCATAAACAAATTAGAAAAAAAATTATCAATCAAAAGTCATGTCATCAACCAATGGATAACAGGTACTATAGCTCCAACATTTTGAAGCCAACAACAATATTAGTTATATGGTATAAAAAGTATGGTAAGCATTTTTCAATGTTTGGAATTTTTTTAGCAATATCATATAAAAGGTTAATGTTAATACTTTTTTATATCTATTTCCTATATCCTAAAATTTTAGTTATTACCCTCAAAATTTCCAAATTTGATTTACAATCCCAATTAAAACCTCTCCTATTTTCCTTTGCAATAAGTTAAATTGTCTCTATGAGGACATGGTTTGTGTCAAAGCGCAAGGTTACAAGGTTGAGGTTACAGGTACGCAAGGACATATAGGAACACGTGCTTAGATTACGATGACAAGGGTCAAAGGTTACAATTATGCGGCGTTGAGGTGGAGCAAGCTATGGACATTAGCATATGAATGCCATCCAAGTTTACAAAAACATACATGGACATGGGTCAAGGCTACAGTGACTCACCAAGTTATGGGACCGAGGTTACATGCCATATAAGGATGTAACCAACGTTCCTTTGCTCAACATGGCTTCTCTCTAACTATGGTCGATTAAACTAGATTTTCATGTATGTTCATTTATAAAAATGCTTGCTCATATGTTTCTATTGATATTGATATTATCATTTTATGTTTTCTGTGTTATAATATGTATGTGTGAACGCAATGGCATGTTGAAAAGTATAACTAGGTCGGTCTTCATGTTAACTATGTAATTATATTTTTATGAAAAGGAGAAGTCAAAATAATAAGACGTATTTAAGAGTCATGATCATGAAGGATCTAGTCAACAAATATACTCCAAGATCTTGGAAAAATAACGTGAAGAGGTGACTCCCAAAAGATGCACAAATATAATCTTATAAACGCTGAAATATCTATTCTTCATGTCGGCCTATAATTAACCATAAATTAGGCTCCCTATTGTGCTGACTAGTCAGCCTAAAAGACAATTAGATTGTCTATATAAATAACCTCTCTGCGGCTCATGTGAGGAGGAAGTTTTTCGGTAAACCAAGATAGAGTTTGCGGATTTATCTGAGATGGTAAAGCAGCTAAAAGGGATGCCGATTCACTTGAAATAGAAGTAAATGAAGGCGTAGACTAAAGGTGTAAACTGAAGGTATAGACTGCGGATTGATGAAGCTAGTTTGAGAAGAATACAGTGTGAATACTTAGAAGGTTACAATGTAGATATCGCAAGGGTTGTGATGAATTCTAAAGTCTAATGAAAGGAAGGTAAATCTGTGATTTACCTTCCTATAATAAAAGTATTACTTATGCTTAAATCATTTGTGTCTTGTACACTTTGGTAATTGACTTGATGAAGGATTAATTAAGAAGAATACATAAGCAAATAAGCTCACAAGTAATTATCAAGAAGAGAATTTATAACCCCTCTAGATCCTCAACATGGTTTCAGAGCTATGGAAAAAGATGATCACCTTATAGGCAAGAAGATTTTGAAATTATAGAAAAGTTACTATCTGGGATCAAATTCAGAGAGAAGAAGTTTTGTGCTTTCACAAAGAAAAAGTTCAATACAAATTCAGTGATACAAATTCTCAACAGAAATATCTCACTGGACTGCGTAGAAAAGACATGGACAGAGTTCAGCGTGGTCTGGAATAACACTTATTTAGTATTCGAGGGAAAATTAAACCATGATGAGGTTTACTATGGAGGATCTAGAAATTATAAAGTAAATGAAAACCCTTATTGAGAAATATAAATCAAAAAATGGTCAGCCAAAAAGAGATGCAAGCTAAGATAGAGAAAAGGAGAGAGATTCTATAGAAATGTAGCCATAATTTTCAAGGTTTCTCCTCTAACTCTATAATTTTTAGGGAACACTTTAGACATGTTTCTCCCATTCATGAAAAGCATCCCACAGTTTCACTTTCAATTCCACAAACAAGAGAGTATTGTTGGTTTTATTCCACCTTCCTCCACCTCTACTAGTTGCACTCAGCCCACCATTGAAACCATTCGAATAAGTACAAGGAATATGCTTATGATTACATGGCCAAATTGTGGTGTGGTGAAGATATCCCCTTCAATAGTTCCTACTCAGCTTATTATCAATCTACTCTATAGCTCATAGTTGTTGTTAGTAAGAGCTTCAAAGGCCATTTTTATAGATTAAAAAAAAAAATTTGTTTAATCCATAAATGAATAGTTTATAGAGATTGAAAAATCATGGGGAAAAAAAGGGTGATTTTTTCTCAAATGGATGGAATGATGGAAAGTCTCTTCCCATGATTAATTTCCTTTTTTATTTTCACACAAGGAACCTTGTTTTTGAGATCAATAAATGCATCTAACCGGGATTAATATGAAAACTTGTTATTTCAGCTATGAAATGTGATTGTCCTCAAGCTGGGTGTGGAGAATGTTGTTTAGGTTATCACTGATAATGCCTCTAACTCTGTTGTTGTTGGTAAGAAGTTGGGTGGAAAAAATCCCAACCACACTACAAACTCCGTGCATTCCAACTACCTAAACTTTGCATATTTGGTGTATAATTATTTGGATTTACATTGAAGTCCATGAATATGTATTTTTTAATTATTTTTTTAATATTTTATGTTGTTTTTAGTAAATTTGTTCAAAAACTAGTCTATATGGACCACTTTCTTGTTTTGTTTTGGTAGAACCCTTAACTAGTTGATTTTGGTTGTGGTTTTCGAAAAATTGGTCTCACCATACCAAAAGCCAATAAGCCTATTGGACCTACCAATCATTGATGGGAACCAATTATTGTTATCCCTAAAAAAATTTGGATGATTGGGGCCTAACCCCCAAAGGCCATGGTGATCCACCACCCAATGTTGCTTTATGTTTATCCCAAACCTTGAGCCATTATACTTTCACATACTATAGTTTTTGAAGGATTTGGTAAATATTGTTATTGTTTAAGGGGTGTTGGATAGCCATTTCTGGGAAATGTTCTTTAAGCCCAATCAATTTTGAGAGGGAGTGTTGAAATTTGGAGTAGCTTTGGGATGAAATCCCCCAAGAGAAGCCGAACTACCCCAAGGAGAAACCATCTTGACCCAAAGAGAATTTATTTGGATAAAGGAAAATTATTATTATTAATTTGTTCAAATAGACTTGGTATTCCTCCTATCATTTAATGTGGCGTAAAATTTATTTGGGTGAGCAATCATTAAGGTGAATATATTTAAATATTCTCGAGGGCAAATTAAAAGAGGCTTTTCGTCAAAGTCAACCTCACAAATGAAGGGTCACATTGACACCAAAAGGCACCCCTTGATTCCTCCATCTATTTATGTAAATAGAACGCCTTGGAGCTCATTTAAATCATATTAACTGCATCAAAAAAAAAAAGTTAAAAAGGGCTTCTGAGGTAGCCGCAGGATTGAGAGCCCTAGCCGAAGTGGAAAAAGGAGAGTTTTGGTGTCTATGATGTATGATCTTATTGGCCGAGTAAGGAAGGAGGCTAGCCAATATTGTTTGGAGTATTTTTGGGCATATTTGGTGACACAATCTCTGTGAATAGGCTACATACTTTCTGTGTCTTGGAGGTAAGGTTGAGAAACTATGGTAACCTATTTGGAGGGTTGTAAGGCATGTCTTGAAGCACCAAATCAAGGCAGGCAACAAGCTGAGTTCGTGGATGATTCTGTGCATGCACGAGGGTTGATTTTTCTTGGGAATAGGTTTGCATATTCTGAGTTGGTTTCCAGAGGGTTGAGCCCTAAATTGGATCAGATCTGAGGTCATTCAATGTTGGAAAAAACCTATGTCTAAGGGCCAAATTTGCTAGTGAAACAACGTTGAAGATAAGGTCTGTTTGCAAGTGGTTTGTAAGCTAGAATTGGAGTTGTAGCATTAGCTACAAGAAGTCCTAACCGAGGTTGAATCTTTAGATATTAAAAGTGTGCAAAGGACCAAGATTTCATGAGAAAAAGTTAACGTCCTCAAGGGTAAGTAATTATATTCTATTTCGATTATTTGCTAGAAGATATGGTCTGCCATTGTATATGTTTAAACAATAATGTTAAGTGACCTAATTATAGTGAATTTGGAGACTTGTTAAAGGTTGCTTGGTGTGCCATAGTACTGTGAACTATGGAAAACTTTATACAAATAAGTGGACAAAGTATTGATACAATTAAGTGGACAAAGTATTGCACGAAAAGGGTTGGTTGTCAAGCCTCAAAACAAATCCATTCAACCAAAATCATCAAGCCTCAAAACAGAGTCATCAAATTTCATTGTAGAGATATATAAATATCCATTGAGTAACCTTCCACAGTGAGTGAGAGGCCCTAATCTAAATATAAAAGACTCCTGCATTTACCCCGTGCTAGATAAACAAGATCGCCCTGATCCATGTGAAAGACCCTTGCAAATTTTTCAGACTAATAATGATCGATAATCACAAAATATTCTCCATTCACTATATCTTCTGGGGTTTAAATTTTTATTACAATCATCAAAAGGGTCACACCGGACGGGGTTTTCCTTTTTTGGCTCAGGAGATCTTTCAACAGTTTTGAAACTGCTATATTATGATGCTGTGACTATGAGGTTTATATGCAAGGCAACACATTTTTTATCATGTTTATATCTAAATCGAGCTACCGCTGCATGTGGTGTTAACAAATTATGTTTAATGATTACAGAGGAAAATTGTGAAACTGATTAATCCGCTTATGGGGTGAAGGTGCCATGTACAATGAATATGAGAGGAAAATAATGATTGTATTAGCTTCTTTGAGAGGATTACAATATTATTGGAGAACTTGGCACAACTTCAGGAATTCAATTTGATCTCCAATTATAATAATGCTCCCTACACTGATAAGCCTGAAATCCTCAGTTTCTCTAATTTGTAGATGAAACTCAGCTCCAGAAATAATACAGAGGTGGATTTGGCCTATTTATAGATTGAGTAACTCACTCCCAAATGGATCTGGAACTCGACCCCTGAATGATGAAATTCCTAGAATTGGTCTCCTACAGTAAAAAACTCAGTCTACCAAGTATAGTTTCGGTCTCTGCAATTAAAACCTCCATGAAGAAATGAACCTTGACCTTCAAATGAGAAAGGATGAATTTAACCTTATACCAATCTCGACCCATTTTATAATTCTTGGTTCAAACCCTAAAGATGATGTTTGGCCTGCAAATAAATGATGCTCTCGTCCTAAGATAAGGATAGATTTGATCCCCAAAGATAATTGATCTCGACCTCCCCAAATGCTCTAATCTAAATATAAAAGACTCCACCGGATGGGGTTTATATGCAAGGCAACACATTTTTATCTCTGAAAAAAGAAATATTCAATGGTCAGATGAAGAAGCTTACCTGGCTGGCTAGATGATAACGATGGCTCGGCGGCGACAGCTCCAGTCCAATAAAACGCGAAAACGACAGCACGAAAATGTAAACGACAGTGCAGAATGTCGGGCGAGTTAAGAAATTTGAGGTTTTATTATAAGAAAAAAAATCTCGTCCGAGATTTTCTTTAACTCTCGTCCGAGAGTCTTCCCAAGAGTTTATGTCAACACAACTCTTCGACGAGAAAATACTTAACTCTCGTCCGAGAGAATTTTAACTCTTGTCAAGCCCAATCAAACTCTTGGCCGAAACATTAAAAATCTCTTGAACGAGAGTTTTAAAAACTCTCGGTCGAGAAATAGAGTTGACTATTTTCTCGGATGAGAAATTAAAAATTTCATCCAAATTCTAGCCCTCTGCCAAAAAGTGTTTCCCAACTTCGGGATTTCACCCTTATCTTGTAGGAAAAAATGTATCATTATGTGTGCGATTTGAATGATAGAATGACAGATGTTTGAGCATAATAATGCATTTTGAAGAACAATGTCAGGAAGAAATTGAGAATGTATGCTAACAATGATGATTATAGGGTACAAAAGAATATGAACAAATTTAAGGGTTTAATCATTATTTTTTCTAATATGTGTACGTTGTTCTTGTTCCTAAATAGCACGTACATACGTGGATTTTCTTCTGAATAATCGTGTATACCTTATGAGTAAAATAACCCTAATTAATATTATTGATTGTTGTTGAATATGGTCATTTTTTTTATTGTTTAATGAATATCAAAGCTTGATGAAATCATTATGTTGTATGGGTTGCTGCCAGGTTTTGATGAAAATCATGAGAATAATGATTTGAGATATGTATGTTGTTTTTATGCATAGTAAGTGTATATATATTTAGGTTTCTTTAATGAAATTCGCGTATATATTTTTATTTGACTATGGAGAGAATTTTGATGAATAAAATTATTGCTTGAATGGTTGCAGAAGTAGTCTTGTACATTGACTAGTCTTGATTTATAGAGATTAGTGTGCTAAGATTTGGTTTGTTGCAGAGAGGTTTTTAGCATTGTTGAAAGTTGAATGGATTGATGAGTATTATCTTGGTATTTGTCAGTTTTGTTGAGAAAATGATTTGGCTTGGTATTGAAAGTATTTGAAAGTGAACCTTGATTTAGCTTGGTTGATTAGCAAAGGGTTTGACAGGATTTGGATTGATATATTTGTTGATCAGTGTTTGGTTTTAGAGAGGATATTAGTATTCAATGATTAATCTTAATGGTTGGTGTGGGTCTAGTTTTTAAATTCGATAAAACGTGGCCTGCAAGTTTGTGATTGAGTTGGTTTTGAGTTAAGCGGATCTAGTGTGACATATTTTGAAAAGTGATCCACAGAGGTACTGAGGGTTGGTGCCTTCAGTGGGGTAGTAGTAGCTTGTTATGAATATAATTCATAATAAAATAATAATAAATTTAAATTTAAATGTAATATTAAATAATGATTAGTTAGCTAGTGATAAAGAGGCATGTCTTAGAGACATAGTCATTCATGAAAGGGCACCTTCCTAGGGTATATAAGCGGGCCCTAATTTTCATTTGTATCATCCTATCATCAATTCTTTATACAATATACAATTTACACTTACTGTCCTACAATGGATGTGTTTGGCTACGAATTATTTTAATATTTTCGCTGCGTATACGACTATTGGTCGCTACATAGCTTCCTTCCGGTAGTGGCTAGAAATATTAGGGAGTAGTAGCTTCCTTCCGGTGGTGGCTGGTAAATCTCAGGAAGTAGGATCTTAGCCTCCAGTTGGTAGGATCCTATGCACTGGTAATAGTTTGCACTAGTGCAATATGTAAGAAGAATTTATTAATAATAAGAAGAAGACAAAAACAATAACAGTGGTGTTATGTGTTGATGTGTTGATCATGTCGTGTAATCTTGTGATTTTCATGCTCTTGCATTTAATGATGTTGAACATGCTCAAATCTACTGCATAATGTATGACTAATAAGATAACGATTAATGAAAACTGTGAAAAGATAAGAATTCCCAATATACACTATTTGTATTCATTAAAAGAGCGTACAAACATGTATTATCTGAAGGAAATTCCCATATAAAATTCTAAATGCACATTTGAAGATTAATTAAATGAAACATTGGTTCACCGCCACAACCACCCCCCCCCCCCCCCCCTTCTCAATATTTCTAACATGGTTGCCTTAGGTCCCCCTCGCTCCATTAAGGGTTCCCTCATGCAATCAATGAATAAAAAAATAAATATTCACTTAGCTTTGTGCCCACAACCTTGGGTGAAAAGCACACAAATCGGGTACACTTTCCCACAAATCCATTTGTAGGTCAACTTTTCCCAAACCCAGTACCCTAATATATGGTAGTACCTCCCAAGCTCCACAAATCAACCCCTCCAAAATCGTTCAAAAAGTGGATCTAGTCCCCAGCAATAGGAATCTTCACTAAATGTTGAGTTATGGCTTCTCTTGTAGCAGGGAACACATACCCAGACTTTCTCAATCAATGTATCTTCAGATATTTTCAATAATTTCATAATATCCTATTTATTTATTATCAAATCCTATTCCATCTTGTAGTAGGGAGCAAGTCTCTAAATGAGGGAAATACTTTAAGGATGGAAATTTATCTTAAAGTTTAGAAACCTTGACTAATTTCAATAGTCTGTAATATTCAAACTATAAAATGTTTGTTGATATATTTGTAAAAATATTCAAATTTCTAATGATTTTATGTATAATCTCTATATAATTTTGTAAAATTTTAGGTCAACATAATTTCATATGGTAAAAAATGGGTGAATCATTTTTAGAAAAAAGGTGAAAATTGGTGAATCTTTTTTTTGGAAAACCCATGGAAAATTAGCCCACTTGCGCCCCCTAAAATTTTTTATGCCCTAAATTCTCTCATTTTGCAGAGTCGCAATATTATGCAAAATAAATAATATTAGGCACATAATAATAAAATAATCAGTAAACCTTCCTAAGAACATATTAAAGCTGAAAAATACATTATTAAGTACAAAAAGAAAGGTTAATTGTGCATAGGAAAGGTTAGATGGGCCTTAGTTTGTATCTAATTTGGAGGCCCATCATTAATCTCCTTAATATCTCCATAATTATTTAATAATTATTTATGACCTTTCTTTTCTTGGTCTTACCCACCCTTATTTCTAAATTGTTATTTTATTATTAATTCCTTCTTCAAATTTACTTTAATTCTCTACCTTTGAATCTATTTAAATTATTTATGAATAAACATTCAAAACCTTTTAATCAATTAATTATTTTTTCGTTCCATTACTAATTATTATAATATTTTTGTTTATATATTTTTTTCATTATAATAATCTCCTTAATTATGTAATAATTATTTAATAATTATTTATGACCTTTCCTTTCTCGATCTAACACTTCCTTATTTCTAATTTCTCATTTTATCATTAATTCCTTCTTCCTATTTATTTGAACATTCAACCTTTAAATTTATTCAAATTAAATTATTTATGAATAAACATTCAAAACCCCATTTTAATTAATTAATTAATTATTCCTCCAATGGATAATCAACCCTAATCCTCTTTAAATTAACTAATCTTGTTCTCTCTTCTCCATGAATTTTCAAGCTTATGGTCCCTGAAGATGGGTGAAGTGTTCACCGAAAACGTCAGATGTTGTAGTTTTTCTAGATAGTTTTTTTTCCAGAAATTTTGTCTTCAACCTGAATTCAAACTATGAAAAATTGGATTCTAATATCAAGGTTCCCTATTTAGAAGTTTTCTACTAGCTAACCACTATTGTTTCTTGGGATGATATCAACATTGAGAGAATGCATGAAAGGAGAATGAACCACAAAAGACCTAGATTCTAGTTTCCAAAACCCAAGCATGGAATTGCCAACATGGAACCAAACACACAACAAACAATTACTAACATGCAAGCAAAGAAACAAACAACAAACATTTGGTTGTGAGCATTCCTAAAGAGATTGAAGGAATACCAAGCCAAAGATAAGTGTATTCTTTTTACAAAAATCTCTTGAGTCTAGTTCTTGGTACTAATCATTTCACTTACTTCAATCCAACTTCCTTCATCAACAACCCTAAGCTCTATGGACCATATTTGGGACCTAACCATGGATTCTTGTTTCAAAAATCCAAGCATACATTTATTAGCATGCAAGCAAACCCACGACAATTCCAATAATTAATAGTTGAAAGAAGACAAGCAAGCATCAAAAATTTAGTTGGAAAGCATTCCTAGAGATATTAAAGGCATGCTACACCTAACATCTATGAATTTCTCCTGTAATAATTTCCCAGGTTTAGTTCTTGGTATTGACTAGTTCACTTACTTTAATGCAAATACCTTAATTGGTAATATTGAGCTCTATATGCCATAATTCAGAATTTGCAATTACCGATCTTCACTAATGAAAGCCTATATGAGAGGTTAATTTTCTTCAATTTTCATGTTGCTTTTGGCGATAGGGTTTTTTTATTTGCTCCACAAAATTTACAATTATTTCTATTACTAAGGAAAGGGAACTAAAAAGAGAAAAAACTTCAAGGTAACGGAAGTTGACTACATTCTAAAGGTCGGATTTTTGATGTGAAGATGTCCTAGAGAGCTTAATGAAGACAACATTATAGGCAAAGGAGAAAAAATGGCATACAAAATCATAGCACCTAATGGAGAGGAAGTTACAATAAAATAGGAAACAAACACATGGAAAATAATAATCACCAAAAGTTATCACATGAAAGAAAACAAACAATAACTCATAGTTAACGCCATTTACCTAAAATTACTAATATGCAAGCAAACAAATAAATAAACCCAAATGCTAGTAAATCCACATGTAGAGAAGTGCTAAAAACATTTCCATGGTGATTTTAACGTGTTGAAAAACAAAGAAGTTCATATGATGATAAGATTGAAATCCTACTCCATAAACATGATTCCTTCACCCCAATACACACTCCCTTCACCTTCATGACCAAGCTCTCTATCGTTTCCCTTTAAAAAAAAAGGACCACGGAAGAAAAATGGGGTTAGAAATTCTCATTAAATGGCCCAAAACAAATTGTAGGGATATGGAAAATTCACCTTACCTTCTCTTTGTTTGCAAGTGCAGAGAAGGCCAAAACCCATCTCACAAAGTCCGCTAGTTGTTTGCAACAAAGGGTTCCAATCCATGGACCATCATAGAATAAAACACTCATTTTCCTCTCTCCATTGTAGCATGATGGCTCGAATGGAATACCATAATTAAAATGTAATCCACCCAACAATTTATCGTAACAATGTTATTAAGGAAGTAAATTTAATATAGAGTGGCCAATGGATACCTCCTCATACATGACACTACATAGTTTTATACACTCACATCTCCGTGACTTGCTTGATAGTATAAAGAAATTATTAAGCATGTCATATTATATTTAGCGTGTACCCATAGTCATAACATTGCTGAGATTTTGCTGGCTAAAAATCTCATGGATATGCCAAAAATAGGATTTTTTGCTAAACTGATTGCATCAAATTCTGATGAGGAGATATACTATCCTATTTTGTTGTGATAGAATTAATTATTCAGTTTCTTCTTTCATCTATAAATTGTAAGCCTGTAGAGGCAAAACATATGAGGTGTGAGGTTTGAGGAAAAGGAAGTGCAGATGTGCAAATCTGTAGTTGTAATCTCCTGTTGAGTAATAAGATTGCCGGTACCTCTGTTTGGTGGATGTAGCCCAGATTGGTTGGGTGAACCACGTTAATTCTTGTCTTCATGTTTGATTGTTGTGTGTGTGATTTTTAGCTTTTCCAGGGCATTAACTTTTACAATTGGTATCAGAGTTGAGCGTAAAAGCTGTGAGCTCCGTAAGCTGTGAGCGATGTATTCTTTCTCTTTGCTATCTTTATTGATGGTTGAACTGTGCGTGAGTTGATCCATTGCATGTTAATTGCAAGGTCGATTTTCATCTAAATTTATTTTTCAAAGCCGATTAGCAAGTCGTCAGATATAGAAATTTTTTATACGTTTGCAGCGTTGAGAGGATCGGGCAACATGGACTGTTGAACGAATCAGGCAGCGTGGATTTCATAACACAGAGCCGTGTTTCTGAACCATGGAATTTCATAACGAAGATCCGTGGCTGTGTTAGCTGTGAGCTGAGAACGCAGAGCCGTGGCTGTGTATAACCGTGAGTTGGTTTGTATTGACAACTACAGTGGCATCGTAAACTATACCTTGAGTATGGATCTGTGCGTTGGACCGTAAGACAGTAAGCCATGAGTTTCCAAGTTGTGAAGACTGTAAGTTGTCGTCAAGTGGGCGCCAGTCCAAGAGCTTCCGTCCGAGAGCGTTGTAGTTGCAGCTCCACTGCGCGTGACCTGATGGATGTATTGCACGTGATTTGGAGGATCGGTATCCTAAGATACATGTGAAGGTTGCAAAATGTGTGTTGGTTCTATTGCATCTTTCCAAACAATCCAATAGGAACAAATCCTTTTGGAACAAATTGGGTCTAAAGAGTAAGGTGGAGTTTGAAATCGGAAAGAGTGAGAAGGTAAATTTAACTATGGAAAAAACTCAAAGTGCTCGATTTGAGATCGAGAAGTTTAATGGGAGAAATAACTTTGAGATCTGGAAAGTCAAGATGCACGATCTACTCATACAACAAGGTGTGGTGAAGGCACTTCTGGGAAAATCCAAACAACCTTACACCATGACAGATGAGGAATAGAGTGACATCGATAACAGAGCACTGAGTGGCATACGGTTATGTTTGGCAGATGATGTGTTATTTAACATCGTGTCAGAGAAAACAGCTTATGGTTTATGGATAAAGTTAGAAAAACTGTACATGACTAAATCCTTAACTAACAGGATTCTTCTGAAAAGACAGTTGTATAGCTTGAGCATGAAGGAAGGTACATCAATAACTGATCATTTGAATACCTTTAATACTCTCTTCATGTAGTTAGATAGCATAGAAGTAAATTTTGATTCAGAAGATAAAGCAGTAACTTTATTATGTTCTCTGCCTGAGTCATGGGATCATTTTGTTACTTCTATAAGTCTTAGTTCATCAGAAACCCTTGAATTTGATGATGTTGATGAAGCTATGCTATCTGAAGAAACCAGGAAAAGGTCAAATTTAGAAACCTCTAAATCATAAGCAATGATGGTTAGAGGTTGTTCTAAAGAAAACACTTCAGTCAGAAAAACAACTCTCGGTCAAAATCAAAAGGGAAGAAGAGTAAGCTAAAATGTTGGTTCTACGGCAAATCAGGACATTTGAAGAAGGACTGTTGGAAGAGACAGCAAACATCCAAAGGAGACTCTTCAACAGAAAATAAAGAGGCAAACACGACAGATACAGGTTCAGGTTCGGCATCCAATTCAGGTATAAGTGATGAAGTTCTATCAGTTAATTTTTTAAATCATGATCAACATTGGCTATTAGATTCTGGTGCGTCCAATCACATGTGCATTCATAAAGAGTGGTTTAAATCTTATAAATCAATCAATGATGGAGTTGTTTACACGGGTAATGATTTCTCATGTAATGTTGTGGGAATTGGAAGCATCCAGATTAAAATGTTTGATGGGACAAATAAAATCTTAATTGATGTAAGACATGTGTCTGAACTCAGGAAAAATAATATTTCTCTAGGAGTGTTAGACACAAATGGATATAAAACTTTTATTCAAGGTGGAGTAATGAAAATTTATAAAGGAATCCTATTAGTAATGAAAGCAAAGAAGGTAGGAAATATTTTTCAGTTAGAAGGAAGAACAGAGTCAGATCATGCTTCTACTGTATCTGAAAACGACAGTGATTCTATTCGACTATGGCATCAACGGTTGGGCCATATGAGTGAAAGAGGATTAAAATTTTTATCTGATCGTATGTTACTTCCTAGTTTAAAGTCTTTTAAGTTAGATTTCTGCAAACATTGTATATATGGGAAACAAAGCAAGCAGAAATTTAAAACTGGAAAACATACTAGTAAAGGAATCCTTGATTATATCCATTCTGATGTTTGGGGTCCATCTCCTACAACCTCATATGGAGGATCATCATATTTTGTATCTTTTATAGATGATTTCTCTAGGAAAGTATGGGTCTACATGTTAAAAAGAAAGTCTGATGTATTCACAGTTTTCAAGCAGTTTAGAGCATTAGTAGAAAATATCACTGGAAGAACCATTAAATGTTTAAGAACTGACAATGGTGGTGAGTTTACTTCAAATTCATTTGAAATATATTGCAAGGAAGTTGGGATCGAAAGGAATAGAACTACTGCTTATACTCCTCAGCAAAATGGAGTTGTTGAACGCATGAACAAGACTCTCTTAGAAAGAGCAAGAAGTATGCTTAGTAATGCCAATTTGTAGAAGGAATTATGGACAGAAGTAGTATCTACGGCTTGCTATTTGATAAATCAATCACCATCAACTGCAATAGGATGCAAAATTCCTCAAGAGGTATGGAAAGGTCATCCTTGTGATTATTCTAAACTAAAAGTTTTTGGTTGTGATGCATATGCTCTAATTCTGAAACATCAGCGTTCTAAATTAGATCCTAAATCAAAAATATATATCTTTGTTGGATATGGTGATGGGATTAAAGGATACAGGTTGTGGGATCCTACTACTCACAAGATCATCATTGACAGAGATGTTAAACTTAATGAATCTTCACTTGATACTCCAAATGTAGATAATAAATTGAAACAGGAAAATGTACCTAAGTTTCAACATATTCAGTTTGAAACCAGTTCAAATACTGATGATAGTAAAGATGAACAAGTTTCAGATAAAGATCATGAAGAAGTTCCTACAGATAATAACAATCAGCAAATCTTGGAAGAACCAGAAACATCTTTAAGGAGGTCCACAAGAATCAGACATCCTCCTAAAAGGTATGATGATTATGTTACTTCAATTGCTTTAAATGATGATGAACCTTTATGCTATTAGGAAGCTGTAGAAGGTTCTAATAGTAATAAGTGGAAAGAAGCTATAAAGTATGAGATGAAGGCATTGGACAAGAATGCCACATGGCATCTGGTGGAACTTCCTAAAGACAGAAAAAATGTGGGATGTAAATGGGTTTACAAATTGAAAAGGGGTGTTGATGATAAAGAAGACAGGTACAAAGTGAGGCTGGTCGCAAAAGGTTTTTCTCAGAAAGAAGGAATTGACTTTCATGAGATATTTTCACCAGTTGTTAAAATTGTTTCAATTCAGATTGTCTTAGCATTAGTTGCTTTACTTGATTTAGAATTACAACAACTAGATGTTAAGACTGCATTCTTACATGGAGATTTAGATGAAGAGATTTATATGGAACAACCTGAAGGGTTTGTTCAAAATCGCAACAAGAAATTTGTCTGCAGGCTCAAGAAATCATTGTATGGTCTGAAGCAGTCGCCGAGACAATGGTACAAGAAATTTGATTCTTTCATGATGACCCAAAATTATATAAGAAGTGAATATGATCATTGTGTTTACTTCAAGAAATTAAGTAATGGCATATTCATTATCTTAGTGTTATATGTTGACGATATGATTTTAGCAAGAAAAAGCATAACTGAGATCAACAGGTTAAAGGCTCAGATGGCTAGGACGTTTGATATGAAAGATCTAGGAGCAGCAAGACAGATTTTGGGTATGGAGATTTTTAGAGACAGGAGCAATGGTAAGTTGTGGTTATCACAAGAGAAGTATATTTAGAAAATACTCTTAAGGTTTGGTATGAACAATGTGAAACCAGTTTCAATCCCTTTAGCTTCCCATTTTAAGTTTTCTTCAAGTTTATGTCCTAATACAAATGAAGAAAAGGAATATATGTCTCGAATACCTTATGCTAATGTAGTAGGAACTTTAATGTATGTGATGGTCTGTACACGACCAGATATTTCACCTGAAGTTGGGGTTGTCAGTAGGTATATGGCAAATCCAGGGAAAGAACAGTGGGCAGCAGTGAAAATGGGTGCTTCGGTATCTGAGAGGCACAAGTGATTATTGTATCACTTATGACAGAAATAGTGAATTTGTTTGCAGATATGTTGATTCTGATTTTGCAGGTGATCTAGATAAGAGAAGGTCAACGTCAGGATATGTCTTTACTCTTGCAGGTGGAGCTATTAGCTGGATGTCAAAGCTACAGAACATTGTTGCTTTATCCACTACAGAAGCAGAATACATAGCTACTTCACATGCTTGCAAAGAAGCAGTTTGGTTGAAAGGTTTGTTTGGTGAGTTTGGTAGGTTACAAGACAACATAAAGCTATTTTGTGATAGTCAAAGTGCAATTCACTTGGCTAAAAATCCGGCCTCTCATAGTAAATCAAAGCATATACCTATCAAGTACCATTTTGTAAGATAGGTTATCACTGAACGGGGAGTCTCTCTTGAAAAAGTGCATACAAAGGAAAACTGTGCAGACATGTTCACGAAACCAGTTTTATTAGAGAAGTTATGATGGTGTCTGGCTTCTCTTCGCTTGCAGAAAAAATGAAAATAAAATAAGAACGAGGTATCAGGCTAATTGTTGTCGAGGTGGAGATTGTTGAGATTTTTCTGGCTAAAAATCTCATGGATATGCCAACAATAGGATTTGTTGCTAAACGGATTGCATCAAATCCTGACGAGGAGATATTCTATCCTTTTTTTTTGTGATAGAATTAATTATTCAGCTTCTTCTTTCATCTATAAATTGTAAGCCTGTAGAGGCAAAACATATGAGGTGTGAGGTGTGAGGAAGAGGAAGTGCAGATGTGCAAACCTGCTATTGTAATCTCATGTTGAGTAATAAGATTGTCGGTACCTATATTTGGTGGATGTAGCTCAGATTGGTTGGGTGAACCACGTTAATTTTTGTCTTCATGTTTAATTGTTGTGTGTGTGATTTTTAGTTTTTCTGTTGCGTTAACTTTTACAAACATTACTACAGTCAAAATTATACCATTACTACACTCAATGATGAAAGGAATGCCTTTCTTTACAAGTTCTAGGATTCTTATATTCAAAAAATATTGAAATATGTAAATTATGCATTATTCTTATACAATAGTAAATGGCCCCCTCTCTTCTATTAGAGTTGAATCATAATTCTTCTTGTATCATGTTAAATTTCATGAGATTCACAACAATCAAGAAATAATAACAACAATCAAGAAATAATAACCTAAGAATATTTAAGAGATTACACAAAACAAAATTCTATTTGCATGATCATTATTGCATGTTAAATTTCATGAGATTCACAACAATCCAGAAATAATAACTTAAGAATATATGAGGGATTACACCAAACAAAAATCTATTTGCATTTTCATTATTGCAATAGGTTAAGAGTCTTTTATAAAGAATTGTGATAATGTTATCACTTCAATTTTTATATTAACATAACACTTAGCCAACTAGTTATACTAAATCTACTAATAAATGACATTTAATAGCACAAAACAAAACAAAAAATTATTAATATTTTACTAACAACTATGTTAATAAAAAAAATCTTATATTTTTAATTATAATATTTTGATTATTTTTAATACTTTTAATCATGAATTTTTTTTTTTTTCTTAAACAACAATTAATAATATTCCCTACAAGTTTAACATTTTGATTAAATAAATGTTTTTTTTAGAAAATCTTTTGGATTAATCACATCATTAGGATTTGGTCGAAGTTTCGAACCATCTAATGTGGTTCATCCTCACGACAAGGATGCATCATTGCCCGGAATTAGCTGTTAAAACTAGTCGTTAAAAACTAGACGTTATTTAGTTAATTAGTTAGAAAATTTAAAGTTTTTTAATTATTTAAATAGTTAGAAAATTAAAAGCTTTTTAATTAATTTAATTAATTAGTTAGAAAATTAAAATTATTTAATTATTTAAAGATATAATAATTTAGGAAAAAAGGTTAAATTATAAAAACCCCTAAGGGAGAAGGCGTAGCTTATAGTACAGGGAAAAACATAAAAAGATTAAATTATGACTGATCTAATAATTTGGTAAAAAAAAAAATATATATATATATATATATTAATTAATTAAAATGAATAAGTTATTAAACTAGTAAAGGAGAAGGGGTAAATAATAGAATAAAAATAATATTAAAAATGAAAAAGTTAAGGGAAGATTTATAATTATTATTACAAAGAGAAAATATATAACATCAAGTGTGTGTGTATATATATATATATACATACTTGATGTTATATATTTTGCCCCCCTCTCCGACCTTTGTAATAATAATTATAATTTTTTCCTTAACTTCTTCGTTTTTAATATTATTTTTATTCTATTATTTACCCCTTCTCCCTTACTAGTTTTATAACTTATTCATTTTAATTAATTAATTTATATATATATATATATATATATATATATATATATATATATATATATTACCAAATTATTAGATCATTCATAATTTAATATTTTTATGTTTTCCCTTGTATTATAAGTTATCTCTTCTCCCTTATGGGTTTTTATAATTTAACCATTTTTCCTAAATTATTATATCTTTAAATAATTAAAAACTTTTAATTTTCTAACTAATTAACTAAATAGCAGCTAGTTTTTAACCACTAGTTTTAACAGCTAACTCCGGGCAATGATGCATCCTTACTATTTATTCATTGAGATTGTTTTCCTTCTTCGCCTTGTCCTGAGGATGAACTACTAATCCTAACGATGTGATTAATCCGAAAGATTTTCTATCTATCTACATTATGGATCACAAAAGTCTTACATCTAAAATATTTTTTTTTATAAAAATAACAAAAATAAATATTTTGATATTTAAAAAACTAAAAAAGCATATTTTAATATCATTAATATAAATACATTTTATTTCGTTTTTAAATATAACGGTAAGAAAAGAAAAATAATATATATATATAATTTCTAGAACTTTAATTTAACTATCAATAGTTATTAGGTGTATGATAGCACAAATCAATATTGAGATTTTATTTCCAAAGTAGTTATGATATTTTTTCCTTCTAAGTAAATTTATTAATTAAAATAAGTGTCATATAAAGCAAGTTATGGTTTTTAGTGTCATATAAAGTGAGTTATGATTTTTATAGGCATGTGGTATTGATAAATCTAGATTATCTATCTTAACTACTACAAAAAATACTCCTTGGATATTCTCTAGAAGTTAAATCCATATCATCCACTAACAAGAGCTACAGAAATCCTTAGTCCCTACTACTCAAGTTAGAAATTATGTTTTGATAAAATTTGCATAAAAGTTTATAATCTATATTAGTCAATGTTAAATTAATATTGGTCAATAGGTAAATCCAATCCTATAATAAATTGAGAAGTGAAGTGGATAAATTAATTGTTTGCTCGGGCACAATTGCATAAATTTGGTGGATAGTAACCATTAATAAATCTACGTATTTACAATTTTACTCCTACTTTGTGTTGAGGGAAACATAAATAATGGTAGGAAGTAATTCTCAGTAAGTCTATTTATTTACATCTGATTCCTATCCATTTTTTATAAAAATACTTACTTAAATTATGATGGGAAGTAAATGACGGTAAATATATTATTTTCAATATGAGCGATTTTCAAGTTTTTTTTTTTTGGATAGTTTTCTTGCAAAACTTAAGAATAAAAAATCACTACCCAAGTATCTAAAAATCATGCATGAATATTACAACCATATCCATAAATTACTACGGTAAATTGTCCAAGTTGCATTATATAAGTCTGCAATAGAACCTTCAAGTTATGGTCCAATCAAATGTTTGAAAAATACTTTTTTAATAATGTTAAAAAATAAATATTTACTTTTCAAAGTTAAACAATTATCCACATGGCATTATATTGTGCAAAGGCTGCAATAAGGCGTTCAAGTTATGTTCCAATCAAATGTTTGAAAAATATTTTTTTAATAATATTGAAAAACAAATACTT
>JAXQQM020068887.1:0-236593 GCA_034641835.2 Pinus albicaulis | reverse complement strand
CAGTTTCCATCAAGAAGAACTTTATCAAGTAGGTTGCCATCAAGGACAACACATTGCATCATATTTCCAACAACTTTTATTTTACTAATTTCTATATGTGACTTTGATTATCCCAACTAGCATATGTACGCAATTATCCTAACAGAAACTTATGTATACCCAAATAACTTTATTATTCAGATAAATATTCAGAAACATTCTTTAGCCCAGATCATCAATTATGCAACATATAGTTAAGTAGTAAACATGTGCAGTAATTACATAATACAACATCACACATGAACACCAATATTTAAGGTGGAAACCCAAGTCGGGAGAAAACCACTGTTGCTTTCATATATGTCTTCAATATTTACTATATAGAATAATTTTTACAATGTTGTACTGATGCAGACTTATATCACTACGCAGGCGTCTACCTACAAAATGCCACAACCTTCTCTCGTTCTACAACTGCTACTGGAAGGGAGCTCCAACTCCCTAATCTCATTTACCAGCCACTACTAGAAGGGAGCTACAACCCCCTGAACAGAACACCAACTTCTACTGGCAGGAAGCTTCTACTTCCATAGTGAAATCTTCAATCCTCAGACCCACTGCAGACCATTTTTCATAAATTTTCACACTCGATTCAACAACTTCAACACAACTCAATATATAGATCAACACAAATAGCCATAACCCAAACTTTAAATAGAATAGTGAGATCATTGTAACCAGAACACAATAATAAATCCATAATTATTACTGAGCATGTAGAATCAATTTCAACCTTGATCATTCATCACACTTAAATGCATACACTACTTCAATTTACTGTAACCTTCATGTATACGCGCTTTCCTACACACCAACCTGTGTATAGTTTTATGTATACTGAATTTTCCAGAATTTGATCAGACTCAAAATTGATTTGAGGCTTTCAGTCATACTTATTTTCAGATTTGTAGAACCCTTATTCAGTCAGCATCATCAATCATATTTAATCACTTAGTCATTGATCATATTTGTACATAATCAACTAGTAGCAGATACCATATTCAAATAACCCAGATCTACATGAAGACTTCATTGACAGACAACAGAAATATAGCAACAATAATTAGATAACCTCTTCATCAAGTTTCAGAAAAACCTAACTTCCATATGTGCTTTTTTTGAAATGAACCCTCGTGTATATGTGCTTTTACCGTTACAAACCAGCGTATAGATCTGTAAATATTTAGGACTGAAGAAAGTTTCAGATCAACAGACTTACTTAGATTATACCCTTCACTTCATAAAAAATGTGCCAAATCACAGATCTAAACATCTCACAAACAGATCAAGAAAATACATAGTCATTTCAGGTCTAGAGATCCTGATCCATCATTGTATTCATAGGTGCATCATAATTTCAGATCTATCAATAAACTGTAACACATTCCATGCAGATATACTTCAGAGTGAAGTATTCAATCAATACCCATACTCTTTCATGCCTTTGTACTTTGATATTCTTCTCATTATATAGGTTGAGCCTTTCCTAATACCATTAGCCAAAACCACACAAGTGTCGATGGTATTCTTGGACGAAATCAAATAGACGACACAACACTCAATACTATGGACTAAAACCATGGTAATGACCCCTAGTATCATAATTTTCATAATTTTAGAGCACAAAAGGCATATGCTACTTTTCTCATTATTTTCCGCCTGTATACGCAACTTTTCCTGCACAAACTCGCGTATAGAACCATAAATATGAACATTAACATCTTCTGGTACACCTTCTATGAAACCACTATGCTTCTTGAGAAGCCATATACTTTAGTTGTTGCAAGTGAGTTGCCATCAAGGAAAAAATCTGAATTGTGGTGTAATGAGGGGTAGATAAAGGTAATTTGTGTTGAATTATGGGTAAATAAGGGTAATAAGGGGTTAATTAGTTATTTGAAACTATTTAAGGGTAATGAATGGTTAATTAGGGGTAATTAGAAATAATTTAGAGACAAATTATTTTCATGAGAAATGTATTTATATTCCATATGAGGAATATACATGTTTTAGTCCTTGAGAGATTGCTTTGGAAAAAAG
The DNA here is from genome assembly GCA_034641835.2 of Pinus albicaulis. Classification (NCBI taxonomy): domain Eukaryota; kingdom Viridiplantae; phylum Streptophyta; class Pinopsida; order Pinales; family Pinaceae; genus Pinus; species Pinus albicaulis. The sequence goes on along the minus strand of JAXQQM020068887.1, from coordinate 234,514 downwards.
GATCAAAGTCATTACAAAAAATACCATCATGTCACTCAGGAATTGAGCTTGGGTGAGGGGATAACAATCACTCCTCTCAACTACCCAAGATAAACCCAGTTGAGATATAAATAGTGGTACTTAGGGATTAATTGGAGGTATCTAGGAGGGAATTATGTGGTAAGGGTAATTAAGGGTGAATATTAGTGATCAAGTAAAGAGGAAATTATGGGTAATTCAGAGTAAATTACATGGTTGTGAGTTGTTGATTAGTATTAATTTGTGGTCATTTATGGCTAGCTAATGGTCAATTATGGGTTAATTGAAGGTAATTGGTAGGTAATTAGTGGTAACTAGGGGTTATTAAGGGTTAGTTATGGGGTAACCAGGGATTAATAAGGGGTTAATTATTTCATAATTGGGTGTTCAATTGCCTAATTTGAAAAAAATCCCCACAAAATAGATTTAGGAGTTGTGCTTTGAAACCACCTTTAAATGTCATGAGAATTGAAGTTTTGAAGTTTTTCGTGTGGCCATACTTTAAAAGAGACATTTAAAAGTCATGGGAATTGAAGTTTTGGAGTATATCGTGGCATGGGCTTTCCCTTTAAAGTTATGATAATTGAAGTATTCAAGATGCTTTGGTAAAAGTTATCTCTAAAACTTCAATTCTTTTGAATTTTGTGGTTCATTTACAAAGCCCACTCCTGAATCTATATTTAGGGGCAAGGTCATAAGAATTGAATTTTTGGAGGTTTTTGAAAATCGCCCCTAATACAACGAGAATTATTGTTTTATTAGTGATTTGTAAAAAAACAACCTCCAAAACTTCAATTGTCATGACTTTTGAGGTCAATTTTCAAAATGCACTAGAAATCACGTAAATAACTTTTGGATATGGTTTTTAAAAGACTATTGCAATCCTAAACAACTATTAAAAAATAAATAGTTATGATGTTTTAGAAAATGTCTCATCATAACGCATTTATTATATAACAAAAAAAAATTACCTCCTAAGAAAAATTATTCAGTGATTTTTATTCTCAAAGTCTAAGGTATTACCCTTTTTATTTTATTTTATGATAATTCACATATAACATTAAGATTTTAATAAAACAAAATTGCATTTATTGCATTTTTTCTTTGTTATTGATTAATTGTTTGATTTTGATCTTCCTTAGTTGATTAGTACACATCCTGTGTCAACTCATTCTTGAACCTTACTTTAGAATTAATTATTATGATTTACATATTATTGATCAGGAGTTCTGGTTGGTTGAATATTTAACTTAAAAATACTTTTTTTATACTTTTACTTAAGATGAATATTGAAATTCTATTTTAAAAACTGAAAATGTAAAAAACAATTCAATTCAATAGCATCTCACACCTATGGTTTTTAATAATGGTATTGTAAAGTTGTAAACTTCATTTACATAAATTGAAAAGGTTAAATAAATTTTGAGAATACATTGATTTTATAAAATAATTCTTAAAGTGTGTTTAAAGGTTTTAACCAATGGAAGAAGGAGGGTGGATAGATATGATTAATCAATGATAATGATTATATAACCATGGTTGAATGATTAATATAGTTTTATTAATTGAATATGATAGGTCATGCTTGTAGAAAAAAATTATATACAAAGAAAAATATTGGTATCCATATATGTTATAGCATATGGTATAAATAATGAGGGAAATTTCTTGTAAGAGATTCTATTTTTTATTAAAAAAAAAGTATGTTTTTATTGGAAAATTACGAAAAAAATTATGCCACTTTTGTAACCTATAATGTAATAATAGTTATTGAAAAATTTTCTGGCAATACTATTAATAGTAGAATAGAAAAATGAAATGAGCCATCTACCAAATGCAAAATATTCAAAGTGAGGATCTCGTGGTATCAGAGACAATGCAAATTTTGGTGAGAGTGAGGTGTGAACAAGTTATTGGGTGGAGCAACAAAGTCCACTCAAAATGAAATTCCAAGCTTTATAAAAGAATACATTACCATAAGCCTACATGCATCACTGTCATGGCAAGGCATAATCCTACTCCTGCGGTAGAACAAACATGGAAATTTACAACAAATAGATGCATATTCCAGATTAAAACAAGAACGAGACAATCACTAAAGACTAAGTATCATGAGCTCTGGATTTCCTGATCAAATCAAAGTTCTTGCAATGATTTTTCCTTTCATAATTAGTACTTTCTTTCATCGATTTGCATAATTTTGTCATTATAACCTCTCACTGTAGAATGGATGCGAGCTCGAATCCCATTATGTCTCTCTCTAATGTTTTAATGGATGGAGCAAAATTTTTCATGGTGCCATCGTATACATACACAGTGCCTCCCACCCAATTCACGTTTTTTCTCATTGATGGTTTCAGAAATTCCCTGCACGAATCTCCTCTACTGGTGATGGTGTTATGATATTGGTAGAATCTGATAAAACCCTCCATCTTGTGCTATTTTTTCCCCATCATGTTCTCAAACATGTGAACGCCATTCGCATACAAATTTCTTGCTTGCACTGCATGCTTGCGATCTCTCCTTATGCCTCTCTTCATATCTCCGAATAAAAACTTTTCAAATCCCCATTCCCTGCACAAAAAAATTATCACATTGAATTTAAAACCCACAAAACATATTCGAATCTTTACCTCGAATTAATTTAAAATATAATGGGTCTTGCCTGGAATAATTATTGTTATCCGATATGTTGTGTAGTTTATTCTGCGAGCAGAGCTTGTTAGACATGGAAGATTTCTCAATGGTGAATTGGGTATAGCCATAGAGCTCCTGTAACACATATTGCAGTGTTTTCCGCTGAGGAATATACAAATACTCATTTAAATCGAATAAAAAGGTCCAATTCACCATGAATTTGTACATGTGAAAACAATCATTCACAATGAGGAACTGATTATGGTAATACCCATCATATTGTTCCTGCTCTGTTACATCATGCAATGTCACTCGACCTGCCCCAATCCATGGCTCCAACACCTTTCTAACTTGGGAATGCACTCCACCAGCATCGTGAAACACAAAGTGCGATCTAGGCCCAAAGAATTTGGCATGATAAGCCATCCACTCTCCCATTCTCTATGGACTCAAGTCACTGTACAACGAGGAACCACAGTAGAGATAATCATAGGGTGGAGACTGTTGGGTGCTAGTTTCGCACACTTTTCCTACATTTGTTTCCCCTATTTTACCTCATGAATATAACCATTGGGACTATCTTTGCCTCTATTTCCTACCATTCTATCTTAACTTGTGTTGTTTCACCTTATTTTCATTACTCTGCCATTTCATCAATTATTATGATGTATCGTGCCTTTTTATGACTAATTGAGGATGAATGTTTGGAGACGATCTATGGTCTTTTTGTTGTATTTCCATATGCCATTTGTAGCACAAAATATCCCGAGCATGAGGCATACAGGAGCAGTTAAGGGTGTGTTGTTACAGTGAGATTTTTACACCATGTTGTTGTTACACTATGCTGTTATAAACCCACTGGAAAACTGTTGTTACAACTGTACCACTGACTGGATTTCATCAACTTCTGATGTTGACCAGTCCTCTAGTTGTTACACTACAGTTTTGATTTATCATTATAGTTGTAGAATTTATGAATTATTGTATTTTTGGATAAGAGCCTCTAGACAGTTTTGATTGTAATCTATAATTTTCTAGTCAGACTTTTATTAAGAAGTGGTTATAACCATATGCATTCTATTTCGATCAGCATGATAATAATAGGATTCTCATGACTTATTCATCCCTCATTTTTCTGAGATGTAACCACTATACAGTTCTCGGCCCTTGAGGTCGAAAGGTTAGCGGAGAAAAACATTATTGTGGCTCTTTAATTTTTCTCATATTAATATAAATTATCCTGTTATTGTTGTTACATGTGTTATTCAATTTATTTTCCCTTAAGTTCTTTCTCTACCTGTGCCCTACTAGAGAGGAAGGGCCCTCCTCTTTAGCAGGGATTGCAGTGATTAAGGTAGCTACGTATATGTGTTTTTATTTTTTTTATGTGTCAGTAGAAGTGTTGTTGCTATTGTTTCAGCTGTGAATATATCTACTTCAATTCCAATATTTTTAATGTTGTTACACATATGAGATCAGAGATACCAGCTGGATAATTATTGTGTGGCACACTAGAAAATATTAATTTAGGTGCGATTACAGTATTGTAGATTGTATTATTTCTACATGAGTGATTTCCTTATATCATTTACTTCAATAATGATTTCCTTTATTTGGGTTTGCTTCTAGTTTGATGTATCGGCACATATAGTGCAGTTGTCATTGAAATAAAATGTCCCTGGATTGATAATTTATGTGTACTGTTTTAGTCATTTAATAGTGATTAATAAAGCCCAACATTTTGGTTTCGTTCCCATGGATGGCAGTGACGATCCAACAACCAGATTTGTTTCTTAAAAGATAGAGTGTACCCAGTCTACAATTGCCGGGCAGTAAGACGAGAGGTAAGAACCTGCGCAACGCTCTAATGAACTTGAGCGGGCTCACCAATGCTACAATGGGGCACATAGAGGTGCAATTTCCATGTGTTTTTTTTAGTGTGTCTCTAGTGACACAATAGTCGGGTAGTAAGACGATAGATAAGAACCTACACAACGCTCTAACGAACTTGAGCGGGCTCACCAATGTCTTGTTGGGATGCTTAGAAGTGTGAATTTTTGGGTGTTTTTTTAGTGTGTCTCCAGCGACACAATTGTCGGGCGGTATGACGAGAGGTAAGAACTTGCACATCACTCTAACAAACTTGAGTGTGCTCACCAATGTCTTTTTGGGACACTTAGAAGTGTGAATTTTTGGGTGTGTCTTTAGGGTGTCTTCAGCTATACAGTCGTTGGGCGATAAGACAAAAGGTAAGAACCTGTGCATCGCTCTAACGAACTTGAGTGGGCTTAGTGTTGTAGAAACTAAAGCACTTATAGGATGAATTGATACACATAGGGCCCATGTGTGCCAGTAGGATGATATCAACATCTAGAAACACCCCCCACTATACTAACTACAGGAAAGACAGGTCGTAAGAAGGAAAAGAAGAGTGTAGATTTGGGAAGAAAGACATTCTTTGGAGATCAGATCTCAAGGGCAGAAAAGGAATATTTTATGTCATACAAAGATAATAGGAAGACAAGACCACAGAAAATAGCTACCATATCAAAGCCTGGGTCGTCGGTGCCTTCCGTGTCTGGACCTCACTGCCCTTCGAACAACATATCCACTCTTGATATCAAGACTCCAGATTCAAAGTAGCAGTGGAAAATCATTGATCATGATCTAAGAATTGAAGGACACTAAGAGACTAGTGGGTAGCATTAGGGACCTGAGGAAAAACATTTAATTGATCATCATTTCGACGCTGGTAGTGATGTTAAACAACTGGTCCTAGAAAAACCTGATCCTTTTATTTATCAATCTCCAGCACACTCTGAGGTCAGTTCATCCCATCATGAAGAATCAACCATGGGGAACGAGAATGTAAAGACAGATAGCTTCGTTAATTTTGAATTCCTGATAGTAGTAACACGAAATGAGGCTCCTATGAAGAATATTCCTTTATCATCCCTACCATCCTTTCAAGGGATGGTTATTGAAGATCCTGATAAATTTTTTTTCGAATTCAATGTGTTCTGTAGAGGTTAAGACTACACTTCAGATGCCCAGAAGCTAAAATAATTCCCTTCTACTCTGAAAGGAGCATCATTAAGATGTTTCATGAGACTAGGTGTTGGCACAATTTGAACCTAGAATAACATGAGGGAGGCCTTTCTCTTTAAGTACCAGCATTAGTGTCGAACCAGGGATTTGAAGGACGAGATATTCAGAATTGAACAGGAGGAAGAGAGCCTGGAAGACTATATGGTACGATTTCATTACAATTTACAAAGGTATAAGTTCAGTAACTTCGAGCCAGAAATTCTAAAGCCAATATTCTTAAGAGATATAAGAGATGACTATCTGGAGCATTTGAACCTATTGGGAAAAGGGGACATATCGCAAGAACTGCTTGACGAAATAATGAAGCTTTGTCTACATAGCTCAAGAGGATCGATCAAAGGGAGAAGTTTAGTTCGGAACCCTTCAGTCTGGATACAGAATTCCACGAGTGGAGGAGTAACCAGAGAAGAGATCAGAAACCTATTTGAGTATTTTAAACTGACCTCCTTAGCACTCTCTTTTCCCAGATCACTACGGTACAAGTTAAGAAAGCACAAGCAGAATCTGAAGCAGCCTTAGCCATATTCTGTCCCCGATGCAAAAGGAAACATTTGGAAAGAGAATGTGGAATGAATAGCGTCAATCTATGCAATATATGTGAGTTGGCGCATTCTATGAATCAATGTCCTAAATTTCCCAGACTGAAGGTGGTACTTCAATAATCAAGCGAGGATGTCCAGTATTCTTATTTCATCGGATCAAAGAGACCATGGCGCTCATGACCTATAGGTATTACTTTAGATTTTTCCACTTTTTATCCTTGGAATAATGTTTATAATAGTCAGCAATATTCATGGCAGTATCCTACTCCTTCCTCAACATAATTTCCTTCACCATGGAACCAGTGATTGTCTCCTCCACTAATGAAATATCCCCCATCGCAACCCAGTCCTTGGGGTTAGAATTGGTGAAGTAATGGCCAAGTTCCAGTACCCCCTACATTACCAATACAACAGAAACAGTTACAACTGACTTCTATTCAAAATCATACACCTTCTCACCGACCCCAATTACCTATGCAACCTAACCCCAATCCGAATAATAAGGTATCCCAAAGCATGGATGCTCCAGTTACCCTCTAGACTAATCTTATTACTCCTATTGGACCTACCAAGGTTCAGCTTTGGCCAGGGAAAGTAATCAGACATGAACATACTCCCATTATTACTAAAGAATGTGAGTCACCTAGAAAGGATATGGGTGATTCTCAGGTAGTTGTTACACATGTAACAACTGATGGAGCACCCACTGTTACACCTGTAGCAGCCAGCTCAGGAATGTCTAGTGTTTCTACAATAGCCAATCTAAGCAAGGCTGGTGCATCTGTGATAGATGACTCCGCTGTTAGTATTCAAAATCTTCCATACCCTCATTGATTAACTGAAACTAGGCTGGCCTCACAACTTGAATCTGAATTCCTCAAGGAACTACAAAATTTGTATGTGCGAATTTCGTTGTTAAAATTGCTTAAGGAATCACCTATATATGCTAAAATAGTGAGGGATCTATGCGTCAAAAAGCCTGGAAGAAAATCTAAAGACCCTGCTACTATCCATGTCATGGGTAAACTGTCCAATCTCATGATTGATCATCCTTTGTTGACTAAATATGATGACCCAGGGAACCCTACAGTGATTATCCATAGTGACGATCAGCCTATAACCAATACTTTGATTCATCTAAGGGCACCCATTAATGCCATGAATAAATACCTCTTTATCTCCATAGGACTCCATGGACTTAGACCTACACCCACAATGTTTGAATTAGTAGATAGGTCCCGTGTCAAGCCTGAGGGAATGATAGAAGATGTGGTTATCATTGTGGCTTCTTGGAATTATCCGACTTATTTTCCCATTTTAAAAACCAAATCCAACTTGGGGGGGTCATCCTTTAATCTTGGGAAGACTATGCCTAGCCACTACAGATGCATATATCGGATGTACGTCCGGATATATGGTGATCTAATATGGATAGGCCACTCAAAACCTAAATCTTTACCCCCTAGGAAAAGCTCATATCAATTTGAGTAGTCCCTGGTGGGATGATTTGAACCTGAATCTGATCTTTCCCTACCTCTTCTCACGCTTGGAAAAGCATAATACTTTAAGGATGAAATAGAGGATGATATCATTAATGGTTTTATTATTAATTCACTCTTTTGCCTCCATTAGAGATCTAGGGGAAGAATATGAGGTATATGATGCAATTATTGATCATTTGAAAACCACTCTGCATACTATCAGTAGTCCCATTGAAATTGAACCTGGGAAATGTTTAAACATCCATCCTAACCTGACTGTTGAACAAAACAGATTGCTGATACAGTTGTTACAGAAACACAAAAAGGAATTTGCATATGACTATATAGATATGAAAGGAATCCATCTTGACCTATGCACTCACCGCATTTATCTTAAAGAGGATTGTAAACCAGTTAGACAACCGCAATGCCGAATGAACCCCGCACTTAAGGAGATAGTGAAAGAAGAATTGTAGAAACTCCTTAATGCTAATTTCATCTACCCCATTTCTGATAGCCAGTGGTTGTCTTTGCTTGTCATAGTTCCAAAAATGAATGGAAAATGGAGAGTTGTGTAGACTATAGAGAGCTTAACAAGGCTACTCAGAAGGACCATTTCCTTTACCATTCCTTGATTAGGTCATGGATACTCTCTTTGCGAAAAAATTGTTTTCATTCCTAAATGGGTTTAGTTGCTATAATCAAATATAGATTGCCTCGGAAGACCAAGACAAGACAACCTTCACTTGCCCATGGGGTAATTTTGCATACAAAGTCCTTCCTTTTGGCCTCTGTAATGCACCAACAACTTTTAAGAGGGAAATATTAGGTTATTTTTCTAATCTTTTGAACGACTGCCTTGAAATATTTATGGATGATTTTACACCCTACCGGGATGCCTATGAGACAACATTAGATAATTTGGAAAAATTACTGGAACATTGTGAACAAACTAATGTTTCTCTGAGCACAGAGAAATGCCACATGATGATGACTGAGGGAATTGTGTTGGGACATTTCATTTCGGCAGTTGGAATCAAGGTAGATCCTACAAAAATTGAGGTAATATCGAAAATCCCGACCCCTAAGACTCCGAAAGAGGTACGTATTTTTTTGGTACATGCAAGATACTATAGGAGATTTATAAAGAACTTTTCAAAGATTTCATCTCCTCTGTTTTCATTTCTCATGAAATATGCGAAATTTTTGTGGACAAGGAAGTGTGAGCGGGCCTTTTTGAAGTTAAAGAACTGTGTAACAACAACATCTATTTTACGAGGACTAAACTAGAGATTTCCATTCCATATCGCTACGAATGCATCTGACATAGATGTCAGTGTTGTTTTTGGGTAGCTGGAGGAGAAGAAACCTTACACCATTTATTACACCAGTAAGAAATTAACTCCAATAAAACTCAACTACGCTATTAATGAGAAGAAATACCTAGCAATAGTGCATGCTATCAAACAATTTCGGCATTACATCACCAGGTATAAAGTATTTGTACACACTGACCATGCTGCAATTCGATTTTTTATGAAAAAACTTGTTACTAATGGTAGATTTACACTATGTTTATTGTTGTTACAAGAGTTTGATACTACTATTTTAGATAAACCTAGAAAAGATAATGTAGTTGAAAATTTTCTTTCTAGATTAACTATAAGTGATGACTACACTGCCACTGAGGATTATTTTTGAGATGAATATCTTTTTTCCATCTCTACTCACTCACCATGGTATGTAGATATATCCAATTACCTTGCTGCAGGAAAATTCCCACACCATTTGTCTTCCAAATAAAGGAGGGATATTATACAATAGAGTGCTACCTACTCCTAGATAGAAGGCAATCTCTATCACACCGGGCTAGACTTTCAGATTAGGCGATGTGTTAGAGAAGATGAGGTATTTGAGATCTTGAAGGCTTGTCATGAGGAAACCTATGATGGGAATTTCGCTAACAAAAGGACGGGATATAAAGTACTCTCAACAGGGTACTACTGGCCAACTATATTCCAGGATGCCAAGAAGTTTATGAAGGGATATGATAGCTTCCAAAGGATAGGCTAGCCTCTGAAATCAGATGAGATGTCATTACAGCCTCAGATAGTGATAGAACCATTTGAGAAATGGGCCCTAGACTTTGTGGGGCCATTTAACCCTTCATCAAAGCAAAAATCATACATATTGGTCTGCACCGATTATGTCATGAAGTGGGTTGAAGCAAAGCCACTAATTAGAGCAACAGAGTAGGTTGTTTCAGACTTCTTGTTTGAATATATTTTTGTTCGCTTCGGGATACCTAGAGAGATAGTGACAGATGGAGGGCCTCAGTTCACATCTCATTTGATCAAGAATATGGTTGAAAATTATAGAATTCATCACATAATCACTTCACCATATCACCCACAAGAAAATGGTCAAGTAGAAAGAACCAATAAAGTCATTTAGGGAATCTTAACAAAGACAGTAGCCAACCACTGAAGCAACTGGGCTGAGAAACTTCTAGAGGTATTGTGGGCTTACATAACAACATGGAGGAATACTACAGGCTTCTCACCATATGAACTGTTGTATGGTAAGAATCCTCTACTCCCCATAGATTTCGAAATAAATACATTAAGAACAACATTGCAAGTCGATATGGACTTATGTAAAACACAGACACAAATATTGAACCAGGTCAATGAGTTGGAAGAGAAACGGTTGGCTACTATTAAAAAAACAGAGATCATTAAGCAACAAAGAGCTAGATGGCATGATGGGTTTATTAAGAAGAAAAAGTTTCAGAAAGGAGATTGGGCTCTTTTGTATGATTCAAGGTTCAAGGATTTCAAAGGCAAGATTTGCACCATATGGCTAGGTCCTTACGAAATGGACACAGTCTTTGACAATGGGACTATACAATTGGTCACCATCGACAGTGCTAAGACACCGTTACTAGTTAATGCACACTGTCTAAGGTTATATCATCAACCCACTTCGAATGAATCATTTGTTAACATTGTCGCGGACTCAGATCTTCATGTTACAGCAGCAGGGGAACATTATCCTGTAAAACCTTAAATTTTAAATTTCGATAAGTACACATTAAGTAGGTGTAACAACTGCCACAAGAGTGGTTTTCAGCTATATAGATATATATATACATATACATATACATATACCTATACATATACATATGTATATGTATATTTATATGTATATATATATATATATATATATATATATATATATAACAATAACAAAAAGAAAAAAAAACAAAAATAATAAATCTAACTATGAAAACCTCTTCCCGAAATGCAGATCAAGCAGTTTTGTAACATTTGAAAACCACTCTTGTGGCGACTGTTACACCCATAATTTCTCTTCCTGATACATTTTATAAGATGATGGTATTCATTTTATTTTCTTTCTGTACCAATTTCTCCTAATTATTATGTTCTTTTTGAAGAATAATATGAAGGTTGTCTTGGTTGTTACACATGTAATAGCCAACAGCCATGAACACTGTTTCTCATGTTTTGTCGCATAATAGAAATAATTGTGCCAGCCAAATGCAACCGCCACAAGTACTGCAAGCAGTACACCACCAATTTGAAATCTTCCTCCACGTCGCTTCAGGTATGTCATTCAAAAGGTAACGTCATCATTTATGATTTTGTGATTATTGGAAAAAGTAATGATATTCCCGTGACGGTCATGGATGATCTTCACCATTAAGGCGGGGGGGATATATCTTGAAATCATAGAAAAAATATGTATCCCTAAACCTCTATCAAATCCACATGCACCTAATTAATAACACAATTTCCAATGATGAATAAATCCAACTCGAAAGAGTGTGTGTACTTAGAACCCATTACTTTCCATAACAGGACATTTATGAAGAGTTGTGTGAAGTACGATTCTGTAATCCGTAAATCCTGTCACCTCCCATCGACCTCCTCGACTGAAGTGTTGTATCCTCATTTAAAACTCATCAATTGGGATAAGCAGAGACATCGAGAAGAAGTGAGAAATGCAGTGACATTACAGTGGGTTGAGTAGTAAGAAGTAAATTTAGAAACAACAGCAAGATGGTTGGAGCAACGGTTAGGCACGAGCCAGATTCTATGGATTCCTTGAAGAAATGTTGAGAAGCCTACCATATATTCAGAGATGCCTAATGGATTGAGTATTTCCAGAAGCTGGAAGGCTCGGACGAGGTGGTTGCAATCGAATTCGCTCAGAATTTGAATAACAACCAGACCCGAGTTAGGGGCCTACAAATTGAGGTGACTGAAGAGTTAATTTCCAGAGTAACTACATTTCCAGTAGAGGTACGGAGGTGGTTTAATAGAAAAATCAATGAGCCCTCCTTGAAAGAAGACTTCCTAGAAGGAGAAGAAAAGCTAGAGAATAAAGGGAGAGGAATTGACAAGTTATCACTCCCTCAACCATGGGCAGATGTCACCTTGGGTTTAATCAAATACATCACTTGTGAGAGAAGATCCACGGTAGTGTTTAATTATCACTTCCCTCTACTTAATCACCTTCAGCACCAGCAAAAGATTAATCTTCCATTCTACTTATTAGGGAACATTAAGCATATGGCTGCAGCAGTAAATAAAATGGCACATCCAGAAGCATGTGTGACCAATCATGGACTCATCAAATCGATTGTGTTGGATGCTCTAAGCCAACAAGGAAGGAACAATGAAGAATTCAAGCGAAAGAGACCGAGAACAAGCTGGGGAAAACAGGTCACAAATTCAGGAGGAAGTCAGGTAGAAGCCAAAACCCAGACTCAGCCTACCAAGGTCAGAATTGGGAAAGAACCCACTGACGAAATAATTGGGGATAGATGACCAAAATGGAGGGTGAAAGTTAGCCTACCCACAAAACCTTTTCCCACAGCTGAAAAGTAGATAGAAGCAAAAGTATTAGAAGAAGAAAGGGAACCCTCCTCATCTGGTAAGGACGAAGCTCATGTCCTATTTTTAGAACTTGAAAATCTAAGAAAGGAAAATGAAGAATTGAAGAAAATATTATTTGAGGGGAAGGAAATATTGGTGTATGTATGCACGACATGTTTTCAAGAACTAACAGTGGCCAGATATAAGGTCTCTGGGGAAAACATTAGCCTAATGGAAATAGAAATAGAATGACAGGAGGCTGTTACTCAAGAACCTACTAAAGATACTACTATTACACAAGAACCAACAGTTAAAGCAGAGCCTCCTGTAGTAATTTACCTAGAGGCCAATACACCAGAACCTATGGAGGCCACTACTATTATAGAAGAAACAAAAATGGAAACAGAGGCTACTCTAGGCGGAAATGAAGGGGCTGATACACAAGAACCCACTGATGAATCTGTTGTTACACAAGAAACAACAGCAGAGGTGGAAAAACCCCATTTAGAAGAGCCCGTTACACCCATTATTGATGTTGATATTGAATGCAGAAGAATGTCGGGTCCCATCTCAAGATGGAGTTCCGAGAAAATCTTGTTAATTTCTGAATTACAGAAGTGGAAACAGGAAGCAATATCCCTTTGGGAGGGAAAAATTTCACTGAAATAACATCGAAGGGAGATAGATGCCCTAAATGAAAGATGGATGAAAGCAGAGCTGAAGAAAGGATGGGAGAATTATAAGAAGAAGGAAGAACTAAAGAAGCAGGAGGAACAGCTGCTGCTATTACAGCAGCAGGTTCGTGATCTTACCATAAATAAGAAAAAACTTCATGATCTTGCCCTCAATTTGATGGGGTGCAGATAGCCTTCCCCATCCTACCACATTTTTCTATGGGAACGCTACTTCCTGTTCCAGATGAAAGCTGTTATGGAGGACAGACCGTATCTATATTCTTCCACTCGCACATTTTTAGATGTTTTTCATGCCTCCAATTTTGATGAGAAAAGCTTGTTGTGTGAGTTATTCTTACACAATATCATTTGTGAGCATGTGAGTATGAAAATGGTTGTGACTATATTCTCCTATATGGGGGATATGCAATTGCGAGCTTTTGTGTCCTTCATGAAGAATTACATTGAGTGGCATTTGGCCATCAAATCTATGGATACTAATGAGGAGAAGATGGCATTATGTGTCCAGGCAGAACTAGGACGGACCGTCGAGTTAAGGTGGTAATTTAGAAGAATTTTGAGTACTCCTAAGATAAGGGAACCAAATTCCACTTATAGAAGAAGGATTGTGAACTTCTACCTCAAACAGTTCTCAGTGATGAAGATTCGAGCCTTGACTAGGTGCTTGAAATGCACGGAAGCCAAAAGTGTTGAGCTACTGAAGGGGGGCCCATTTTCATTCTAGAATTTCGTGGTGGCTATTAAAAATGTACCAGCATATGCACAGATAGTACAATCTCTTGGTTCTTTGCGGCTTGGATTGAGATTCAAGTTTACTTTGATCTGGCTACCAATTGAGGATTATCAGAGTAATTATGAATTGAGTAAGTATGAATCAGAGTCCTACATATGACAGCTGATGACTAATCAGGGATACAGGTCTGCAGATTAGGGTAAAACCAGTGTTTATGATATCCTTAACCTGTACTGGAGATATTCCCATGAGAGATGAGATTTTACATGAGGACATGCAAGTTCTTCAGTTGGGGGGAGATGTTGGGTGCCAATTTTGCACACTTTTCCTACATTTGTTTCCCCTATTTTACCTCATGACTATAGCCATTGGGACTATCTTTGCCTATTTTTCCTACCATTCTATCTTAACTTGTGTTTCTGCACCTTATTTTCATTACTCTATCATTTCATCAATTATTATGATGTTTCATGCCTTTTTATGACTAATTTAGGATGAATGTTTGGAGAAGATCTATGGTATTTTTGTTGTATTTCTAGATGCCATTTGTATCACAAAATATCCTAAGCATGAGGCATACAGGAGCAGTTTAGGGTGTGTCTTTACAGTGATATTTTTACACCATGATGATGTTACACTATGTTGTTACAGACCCGCTGACGAACTGTTGTTATAGTTGTACTACTGATTGGATTTCGTCAACTCCTGATGCTAACGTGTCCTCTAGATGTTAAGCTATAGTTGTGATTTATCATGATAGCTGTAGAAGTTATTAAGTATTGTATTTTTGGATAATAGCCTCTATACGGTTTTGATTGTAATCTACAATTTTCCAGTAAGACTTTTATTAAGAAGTGGTTATAACCATATGCATTCTATTTTGATTAGAATGAGAATCATAGGATTCTCATGACTGATCCATTCCTTGTTTTTCTAAGATGTAACCACGATATATTTCTCGGCCCTTAAGGTCGAAAGTTTAGTAGAGAACAACATTACTTTGGCTTTGTAATTTTTCTCATATTAATACAGATTATCCTATTATTGTTGTTACATGCGTTATTCGATTTAGTTTATGTTAAGTTATTTCTCTACCTGTGCCCTACTAGGGAGGAAGGGCCCTCCTCTTTAGCAGGGATTGCAGTGATTAAGGTAGTTGTGTATATGTGCTTGTATTTTGTTTATGTGTCAGTGGAATTGTTGTTGTTGTTGTTTCAGCTGTGAATATATCTACTTCAATTCCAATATTTTATATGTTGTTACACATATGAGATCAGAGATACCAGCTGGATAATTGTTGTGTGGTGCGCTAGAACATATTAATTGAGGTGTGATTACAGTGTTGTAGATCATTTTATTTATGCATGAGTGATTTCCTTCCAGCATTTACTTTAGCAATGATTTCCTTTATTTGGGTTTACTTCTGGTTTTATGTATCAGCACAAACAATGCGGCTATCATTGAAATAAAAGACGTCCCTGGATTGATAATTTATGTGTATTGTTTTAGTTATGTAATAGTGATTAATGCAACCCAACAGAGCCATTGTAAGTACCTTGTTCTTCCTTCAAAGCAAAGATCCTCTCTGGTTTCCCAAATTTGTTGTCATGGAATGCATGAAGAATGAGGTCTCCACCATTTCCATCAGTGCCCACACTCTGAGAAAATGTGCAGTTGATAACCACGACTGTGTAAACTCAGCCATAGCCCCAATCTGTAAGTATTCTTTGGGTCTTGCCCTTTCTTCCAGAAGACAAATTCTTGGGGATCCATTCGCATTCAAATCCTGGTTTCCCAAAAACGTGGAGAGGCTTGGAAGCAAGCCCAACTATAAAAAATGTAGCAGGACCTCCTCTGTATACCCCATCTCGATAAAAAAAAGTATGTAGCAGTCCCATATGGGCAAAACACCCTCTTTTTCAGATCTTCTTCCACATGAATTAACTCAGTGCTTCTACTGGTGTTCTTCATGGCTATGCTGGTATTGTTAATAATACTGCTCTACCATCTGCTTCACCTCTATTTCTCTAAATTCAAAACTAAATGAACCCTCCTTCGAATCTACCTGAGTAAATGATCTTCCTGTGAATTTACAAGAGAATAAATCGTGTCGGCCAAAGGGCATAAATTGGTCTGCAATAAGGAGACACCCCATGACGACAATGATCCTAGTGAGAATTTTACCCTCCAAGCAGCCTGAAATAGATCGAGGTGACACTCGACCTTTATTTTCCTTGTGTTTCACCATAGCAGAAAACCCAACACAAGGAATTTGTGGAGTCGTCCACAATGAAGTAAAGTAAAGAGGGCCAAGCAATTCAAACATGTCGGATGACAGGAATGGACAAATCGTATCCCACCCAAATTCTCTTTGTTTTACTCATTGTTTCCAAAAAATTGTTTGACAAAGTAATGTGGGAAGATAAATTCCATTAAAAATTTCAAAGTTTTAGAAAATGTAAATCTTCATTATCTAAATTTCCTCACTTTATCAAACAATGGAATAAAAGAGGGCATTTTCTACACAATTAAGAATATACATACATCATTTTGCATAATACTAATGTAAATAATTTTTTCAGTAGTTAAAGTCATTTGTATAAGCACAGTTACTATAAATTTGGAGTAAATTTAAAATATTACATCTTCTGATTTGCAATCATCCTACTTCAACTTTCAACTTTCTCTTTAATTTCTTAGCGCTCATTATTTATACCCATACATTTCGTCACATAGTAGGATCTTTGAAAATTCAATCTCATCTTCTTAACTTTTATATACAACAAAGATATGACTAGAAATTGCACCGAAAGGTGCAAGGGAACTCCTAAAGGAGGAGCTGTGAATCTCGTTGCGGTACATGTAAGGGCCACATAAACTCCCTTTACTCGTAGTGGATTAATTTATTTAAGTTTTATTAAACATAAATACGCATGCAATCAGCAACGATCACTTTATAGGAACTTTAAACAAAGCGCAAATACTCCCAAACAACATGCCTACAGGTGTAACTATGGTTCTACGGTCCCACAACACGGTGACCAATCACAGCGCATCGCATATCGGAAAGCTTAACAAATAATGTTAACAACAAAATATAAACCCACTGATGTGAATTTGCGATGACGATGTCGCATCGCAACATAGCAACTTTTATAACTTTGTCACATTTCACTTGCCCACAAGTTTAACTCTTATACCGATAATGGTTAAACCATAAATCATGCGATGTGAAATAAGTGATAATGCACTTTGTCGACACGTGGCCCTTCTCCTCATCACATTGCAAGAAATATAACTTACGCAACCAGTCTTAATGCTATCCGATAAAATCTGTGATGAGTGAACTTGCAATTTTCCATCCACCGTTGATCTGTGGCCAGATCTAATGGTCCTCACTTCTCACCCTCCATTGCATCGCAAGTTATACCATTTACCTTGCGATGTTATCTCTGTTTTTTAATATAAAAACTTAAATTGTGCAATTCGAACCTCGCCGTCCAATTTCCTCCTGTTGTAACATTATTTTATCTTGATAAGTTAGCATGGTAGTTGTTAGTGTCCCATGATTTGGCAGATTGGATAAACCAAATGACAGGGTAACATCAGACCATTCTTTGGAGTCCTAGGACCTAGCCTTCCTGGATTCAGAGAGGGCTCTCTCTATTGTGCGAAGGATGTGAGCTTGTTCACTTTGATGATTGTTTTTAGGCTAGTTGTTAAGTGTAGGTTTTTTTGTTTGTTTTGGGTTGGGGTAAGATGATCAAGCATGATAGGTGGAATGAGAGAACATGAAATCAATAGGGCTATGGGGTCAGATGAAGTCTAGGGTGTCTAAATGATGAAGCAGAGTGTATTGCAGGGCCGATTTAGCAAGGTTAATGGACCCTTTAAGTGATGTATGAGGTGAACATTAAGTTTTGTGAAAAGACTAAGAGGTCTTATACATCTACAATTTGAAGAAATAAATCATGAGGTAGGGAAAACCATTAATCTCTATGGACAATACTCAAACTGATAAACATACAAGATGAACAATTCAGTGGTACATAGAAGCATTAGAACTCCTAACTTTAGAAATCCACCTTCAGCGTTTTGAGAAAACACATAACATAAACAAACAATTCAATACATGGAGAGGGAACTCCTAAAAAGAATATATAAAACTATTAGGAACTCTGAAACAAGTTTATGAGCATGGGAAAAGGGCAAGATCGAAACAAAACCTCTTTGTATTAACCTAATCAATCAGTATTCCATAGAAAAGCTTCACAATAATTTTTTGAAAACTTTAAATAAGCAGGGCATACCATGAATCATATTTATAAGCTAACATACTAATCATTCACAAAACAAAGAACAAGTTTTAGTGGGCCTAAGGAGCAATCAATAATTCCTTAAGATGACTAAAAGAAGAAAACATCAAAACTATAGCAAACAGGAGGTTTGAGGTGCTTCCATGAGCATATCTCAACCTATAATTTTCTGATCTATAGAAAATAAGCAAAAATTAAACACAATGAGGACAAGAAAACACTACCAAGTTAGAAAAACATCACCATTCACCAAGCTATGGAATCCTGCAAGCAAACCTCTCCAACATCAAGCCACACAATCCATTCATTCACTTCATAAAACCAAATATCTTCTCCAAGCTCATAAACCATGTATTTCTCTATAACGCATCAAGTGCCAACTATTTACAATGAATCCTCATGGCTTATATAACAAGCAAGGAGGAAGAGAGCTCACTAGAGCATCTAGAAGCCTATTGGCCAAAAACAAATATCCTAACTTGTCCTTGAGGCCCTACAACGTCCAAGGCACAAAATATCTTCCAAAATATCTTTTCCGGAATAAAATAGAAAAAAATTGAATTTTAGGCTCTGACATACGTGATGAAACTTTCCTAATGCACATTTTCTCAGTTACACATAGGAACACAACATGCTGTCTCAAAAACTTGAAAATTTTCCAGGAGCGCAGCACCAAAAAAGGTCTTTTTGCAACAGAGTTTTAGAGGCCTTCCCGGTGTCGGAAAAGGCTCTGTGATGGTCCGTTGGAAATATGTGGATGTCTATTTTCAAAATCGAAATATTACCTCTAAAATTTTCCCAAACAGTGGAAAAATTCAAAGCTGCTAGGAGCGCAACACCTGCTCAAAAAAGAGGGCAGAAAGGTGAAAAATTGGGTGTTTTTTACCCTTTTGGGGGACCAAAACAACTGCAATTGAGCTGAAAATTGGTGATCATACTCCTCTCATGATGTGGAATCCAAAAATGTAAGCTGCTCCCTATGAATATTCCCTAGAAAAAAGCACAGCACCGGGGGTGTTGCGTTCTTAGGCTTGAAAATTTGCAAAAAACAGATACTTGTTCAATTCTCCCCAAATTTGGTATGTAGGTACCTCAAGGGTCTTTAGAGGCCTGTAGAGAAACTTGGGCCAAAATACCAAGCCTAGCTTGGTCTTTTTCATCATTTGGTGTTGGGCCCTCATCTTGGGCAGTTTTGAGCTTTTGCTTTGCAAAAGTGATTTCTCCATTTGTAATGCTTAGTCATCCTTCTTTGTAAGCTCAAGTCTTTGTTGGCCTTCTCCAATTTGGCCTCTAGATGTAGATTGGATCTCTCAAGCCATGCTTCCTTGTTATGCTCAATTTCCATGGCAAGGATTTCGATGAGGGGAAATTGTTGTGCTTGGGCTGATTCTTCCTCTCTTTTCTTTTCCAATGCTCTCCTAAGACCCATAGTCTTAGGTCCCTTTCTAGCTTGCCCCTCTTCCTCATCATCTTCCTCATAGGCACCCATGTATTCCTCCAACTGCACTTGCGACCTTTGAGCTTCTTTCCTATATTTTAGTGCCCTTGTTTCATAGATGGCCAGTTGGCCACTCATTTGTTTGTCTTGCACTTGGAGAGAGTGAATGTGATCCTTTGATCTTTCTAGCTCAGCCTCCAAGTCTTTAATCTGTGCATTCCGGTCTTGTAGAAGGGAGTTCACTATCCTTGTTTAATTTTCCTCATAACTATCTATGTGAATGAGTTAAAATTATCTTTCTTCCTCATGATTTTCTTCTTCCTTCTTCAGTTTTTGTTTTACTTCTTCCTTCAATGGTTTTGAGGAGGAGTGCATGGCCCCTTGCCTTTTAGAGGCAGCAAACACATGCCTCCTTCCTCTTTGATCAGTGATGGTGAAAGGTGTCATAATCTCTGCTTGAAAATTTTGATCATTTACAATCTTAGGAGTGTCTTCTCCTTGAAAAATGCTCTCTCTATGTAAATACTCCCTACCTTGCTCTGGGCTATCCATTTGATCAACATTTTCAACACCCTTCATGGTTTCATCACTAACAGGACCTTCAAAACTTCCATGTTTTGTTTCTGCATTGTTAGAGGCACCTGTTGGTAGTTTCTTTACTTTCATGATTGTCCTCCTTTTGATCTTTAGGTCCACTATATTCGTTGTCAATATCAGTCTTTATATCACTGTTAACACTGTTTGTAGTGCCAATTCTTTGGGCACCTTCATTGGTATTTTCATTATTGTGAGAATCATTCCCTTCTTCATTAACAGAGTTCCTTTGACTAATTTCTTCTTCACTGCCCTCTTTATTGTCTTCATTACTTGGCCCTTTGTCATCATTTCCTTGCTTATTGAAAATAATTTTAAAATCTATTTGTGGGTTGCCCTTGTCATTTTTGTCACCGTCATGGCTTTCTATTGCTTCCTTGCCACTTCCTATTGTAGTGTTTTCAATGTCATTTCCATCTTCACAAGACCCACTGACTGGACTTGTTAGCTCATCATGGGATTTAGTGATTAGAACTTTGTTTTCTTTCCCACTGTCCTTTTCTTGAGAGGTTGTCTCTATTTCTGCGCCTTTAGAGCCTTCTTCTTCATTATGAGACCCATTTCTTTGGCTCCATTGACCATCATCTATATCACTACTTCCACCTTTGTTTTCTTCTTCATCTACATCCTCATCCCTGGTACTTCTTTGACTATTTTTCTCTTGGCCATTACTGCTTTCTTCTTGGCCATCTCCCTCTTCTTCATTTTCTTCTTCATCTTCATCATCTTCTTCATCATCTTCTCCCTCATCTTCATTATCCTCTCCCTCATATTCAACATCTTCTCCCTCACTATTTTTTTCATGATCATCACTCTCTCCCTCATCTTCATCATTTTCTCCCTCATATTCATCATCTTATCCCTCATCTTCATTATCCTCTCCCTCATCTTCATCATCTTCTCCCTCACTATTTTGTTCATGATCATCATTGCTTTCTTTGTGATCAGATTTTTTAGGGGAAGGAAAATGAAGAGGGTCTGTTTGAGGGAATAATTTATTTGAAGAAGATGAACCAAGGTTAGTGGAGGGTGATGGAGGTGAGTGAGGAGGATTTTGAGATGATGATGGCATACTTTGTAGAGGGATGGGTTGTGGAGTTTTGAAATCATCATGGGCAATAAAAACCTCCCAGGAAATGCCTTGTTGTTCTAGCTGGTATGAGACAATTACTTTGATGAGGGAATGGTGAAAGAGGCTTGACATTTGTTGGGATGGAGACCTTTTTTGCATGATGGAGGACATTTTCTCAATGCTTTTGTGAAGGTAGTAGGGCATGTGCATTAGCTTGGTTCTAGTGAAATGCATGAGGAGTCTAATATGATAGGAATAAACTCTGGAGAACCTACCTTCACAGGTGAATTATTTCATGATAATCTTCATGAGGAGGGCATATCTGTCCAATAGATGAGAAAAAGGGAAAATAGTTTTACAGTGAACTTGACAACTAGGTTTTAAGAATGGATGATAATGGCTTAAGTCAAGATGCTTCTGTTTAAACCACATTTCTCCTATGCCAGGTATTCAAGTGGCCTCAGAGATGGCCCTGGTGGTAAACTCAAATCTTACCCCTGCTAGATGTACTTTATGCCTGTGAAGTTTTAAGGCAAATAACTTGGTCAACTGAGGGTGAATTTTCATCTCTTGCACTTTGTTACAGAACTCATAGCACCCTAACTCTTGGAAACAAGAAAGAATAGAAGGGGAGGTTGTCAGTTCTATAGTTCTTATAGGTTCAAACCTATTAGGCATTCCTCCTTTCTTTTGTTGTTTTCTTGGTCTTGTCTCTTCATTTAGGTCATCACCTTCTTCTTTAGACATGGTATTTTTTCCACACCCCTTCCTCAAAATATTTTAAACAGAAAGGATTTTTGCTTTGTGAAATAATGAGGAAAATAGTTTTAAGGAGATACTAAGTTTTTTGACAAGGTTAGGAGATTGGTAGAGAGTGGGTTAAGCTTCCTTTTCAAGTTTCTCTATGCTTTCTTTGACACAAATTTTTAACCTTCTTGGCACCCTTATCTCTTGTAAAATCATGAAGAGGTGATAATAGTGAAAAATACCTCTTAAAAATGACTTCCACGGCAAGAAACAAGCTTTGTTGAGCTTTCTTGGCAATCTGGGTGCCTCTAAACACTTTTTTGGGCTACGCTGCATTTTTGTGCCAGGAGCGCAGCATCCTAGACAGGCCTGAACGAAGTTTCATTCAGCGTTGCACACCCATGGCAGGAGCGCAGCATCCTAGGTGGACAGGCCTGCACTGAGAGTCGGGCGACAACTAGGCATAGTGGTAAATGCGCAGCACTTGTTGGCCCGAGCGTCGGGCGGTGGAGGCAATGGCCGGAGCGCAGCGTCCACGAGTAGTGTTGCATGCTCATTTCGGGTCTTCTTCTACACGTCGGGAGGAATTAAGAGCATAGTTCCCACCTACAGGAGCGCAGCACTTAGAAGGAAATTACACTGGCGGTGGCCACAGGCGCGTAGCGTCCATCTACAGGAGTGCAACACCTTGATTTTTTCGCCCGAGGACTCCGGTAGAAAACTGAAAACTTCACTGCGTTTTTTTTTTTTTGCAAATGAAACAATGAGTGGGAAAAAGGGTTGTTGTAGTGTTTTATACCCCTTTTGAAAGAATTTAAAATTAAAAACCACTTCTCAAAGGTTCCTTTTGCAATTTTTTCCTTTTTCCAACATCCTTTTGGCATTCTCTTGAAATGTTTTCTAAAGCCGCTTTTACCACTGTCTCCTTTTGATCTTGGACAGTTGATTTGATCAATGATGATCCTTTGCTTGTCATGAACACTTATTGATTGATTTAAAATAATTTTTCCTTCTATATCCTTTGAAACAAACCTGTGACTGTTTATTTGTGAGAAAACATAGTCTTGAGATGATTCTCTGTTTCTGTTAGTGAAATGGCGCATAATGCCTCAAAATCCATTTCTTTGACCTTTTTAGACCTCAGAATTTGTCCTTTTATCCAGTGGGGTTGATGCCCTTTTTTCCCAATCTTAGAAGACAGTTAGGAATTCCCTTTTTTCAAAACCCTCTATTTTTTATGAAGGAGGTTCTCTTTGCCACTTATCATGCCTATTTGTTCATTATCCCAATTTTGATTTTTTAGGGATATTTAGTGAGACAAACAAAGCTGTCTTCAGAGTCTTTAAAAGAAAATATGCATTTGAATTCGTTTATTATGCCCAATAAAGTCTGCAATGCTTATTTGGAGGGTTGGAAGAAATTATTTAACTTTTGTAACCCAAATACTTTTCCATTGTTTGGTCAAATCAGTCATGTATTTGCATTCTCAACAAAACACACCTACTGTTTTCTTCATGAGGTTGTGAGTGTTTTTCTTGATGCTAGTCTTACTCTTTTCCTCACCTCATGGCTTATCTGATATTTTTCTTGGTATTTTTGTAGGAATGTGGCAAAGGGAAGTTGTCCCTACACCAACTTCATTCTTGAGGCCAAAAATCCCTTCAATGATCTCTTTTACTATTTGAGCAATGTTGCTTATGTGCCACTGACCTTTTGAGATTTGCATAAACCTTTTGATGGGTAGTACTTCACTACACTTATCATGAGATCATGGTATCTCCTGTAGAATTCAGCTAGTTGTACCTTTTTATCAACTGTAAATACCTTCATGAGCTCTTTTTAGGTGTTCTTCTTCACCTCTTTTCTGCTTTAGACTAATCTCCAAGAAATTCCTACAGAAATTCTTGGATATGATAGTCTATTCCTTTGCAGATTTGTTGTTGGATCAAGAGTGTACCTTTAGAGGTCCTTTAATGTTTCTTGGATTAATGGTAAGCCTAAAATTTGTTCCTTTTGACTTCATCTTTGAATACCATGTAGGAAAAGTGAAATCAGAAAAATGATAGCGCACAACCTAGGTGAACCTATAAATTGACTGTAATGTCCTTGGAGTAGGTTTTTGATTGAAAACATTGGATCAGGATTTTGGATGAAGATGCAGGGTTTTGAATGAAGATACAAGGTTTTGACACTTTACTTATGCACCACCATCCTAGACAGCTAGAAATATTCTTTTACTTTGGAGGGCTTTCTAGAAAGGCAATTGACACCACCATTGCTTGAGACATTTGGTGAGTAGGAGAGAAATCTTGGTTTACTTGGCGAAACAAGGTGTAAAGATAGAGGATTTAGGCAAACTGAGATAGAGGTTTATAGGCAAGGGTGGAAAATACAGAGAGAGTGAGGGAAATTAGTCCAGGATGGGGTTTTATCTGAATAATAGATTGGCTAGGCTTGAAAAGGAAAGCAGGATAGTGAAAAATTTCTGTTTGAGGATATTTCTAGAACACACATGATTCTTGAATCTTGATTTCTAAAAATCTGAGACAAAGCATTTATTCATCTAAAACAGGTGAAAATTATTGATGACTAACAGTGGATCCACTTGGGGAGGGCAGCTCCTTTTCAGGAGGTGTCTAGAATTTCAGATCTCTTGGCTTATGAAGACAAGTGCCTCATCCATTGGGTGGATTCTTTATTTTATTTTGATGATGCTTTCCCTGAAGTAGTAATTTTGAAAATCTGAAAGCATGATTAGCTCAACTTCGCCTTTACCTACCCAACCTACTTTGCCTAACATTTTTTCTTCCTTGGGTGCACTTTGTGTTGGGGTCCTGTAATTTGGCAGATTGGCATACCAAATGACAAGGCAGCATCAGAACCACTTTGGGATCCTAGGATCTAGCCCTCCTGGATTCAGAGAGGGATATCTCTATATGTGTTTTCAAAAGATATATCTTTGAGGCTTATGATATGATATTAGGCTAGTTATAAAGTGCAAGGGGTTTGTTTGTTTGTTCGTTGGGGATCATTAAATGAGAAGGCCATATGAAGTGTGGAGGAGGGAATAAATTGAAGGATATTTTAGCATGGGAAGATAGGTCAAAAAACAGTGCTAAACCATTGGGCTATGGAGTCATAAAAGTGTTTACTTGCACAAAAACTACTCAAGGGTTTTCAAAGGGCAAGTCATCTATATCAGAAGATATTTTAAGTTGATTTTGTGGTATGGAACATTAAGAAGTCTGGTGAAAGGAGAAAACATGTAAGAAAACAAAGGGAAGCCTAAGATCAGGTAAGGAATTTTAACCTAGCCTTCTTTTGGCATACTCTTAAGAACATAAAACATATAAGAAAAATAAAGGGAAATCTAAGATCAGGTAAGGACTTTTAACCTAGCCTTCTTTTGACATGCACTCAAGGGAAGACATTTAAGATAAACATAAAAATTAACCTAATATCAGGTAAGTACTTTTAACCTAGCCTGATTTGGCACACTTTTAAGGGAAATCTTCAAAACAATTGTTTAGGACTAAACAAGGGACATGGCTAACCATAAAATTCCTTGATTATGACTCTACTTAGTATGCAGTGAAAATATCATTCAAGAACAACATCTCAAGTTTTACTCAGCAAGACATGGGCTCACCAACATTCCTTAACTGGTTATACTCTATTGAAATCATTCCCAAACACACATTTAGAAGAAAACATAAAGATAAAGCTTATCAGTCAGAATTAGGGTACTTTCAGAAGTAAATCCTAATCTATTTTTTACTGTTCTTTATCAGAGAATATGAGCACAATGGAAACATAAGGAGAATAACATCACCAATGATTTAGATCAGGATCCAATGAATATTCTTGTCTATTTGATGTGCAAAACTAGTTACATACTTTGAGTCCAATAGCTTTTTACAATCCAAGGCTTCTCTTCCCAGCCTACTATATTACAACTACTCAACAACTTTTACTCAATAACATTTTATCTATTAACAATTTCCCAACCCTTTACAATGAGTTTTTTGTGAATACATATAGGGGCAAAGAGGAAGAGTGCTACAAAAATGATAATAAATATCAATTAAGACAGAGTGGGAGAGGTATTTGAATGCCCATTCTGCTTAATAATCATAGCATTAACTGGTTGTACCATTTTAGTAGTTTTCCCTGTCTTTGAGGCATATTTGGTAGGTTGGTAATAACTCCAAAGTGTGTTCTTTGAAACTAATTGTGGTCTGAAGTACTCTGTTTGACTTCTATGACAAGTAAACTGTCATTTTTTGGGTTTTGCGGCTCCATGACTATGTAATAACTGTTCTGACAGTTTTAAAGATTTTCTTCCATCAGGATGGTTGTCACGGTGTCTTTAAAAGGTGAATTAGACTTTAGGTGTCCCTTTGGTCCTTTGGTGGCGTAATGGCTTCTGTAGATGTGGCATTCGAGAATTTTCTTTTGCCGATTTGTCTTGTTTTAGTCCCTTTAAACACTGATTTAACTTAAAAAAAAAATTTTAAGGTTGTATTAGGCCTTCTCGGATCATCTTCTGTCTTCATCTGATTGTTGTGTACAGGTGGCTGTGCTGGAGGGTTTGATGGAAAGCTGATATCATGATTTATCGAATCAAACGTGGAAATCATCTCCTTTTGTCCCTTTTCTACATTAGTTAGGCCACAAAGGATCGTCACCCTCGGCCCTGCAACTGGATTTCTGTTGTGGGACAGCTTTATAACTTAACTACCATTAAACCTACAACACAAACAAACTAGTTATAAAATCATGCGTTTTTTGGGTTTAACTGCAAACAAAGGGCTTAGCGAGGGGTTATGGGGCAGTGGGGAGGCAAGGTGCATGCAGTGGGGAAAGGTTTCATGGCACAAAACCACGAAAAATGGGGTCAAAACTAATTTTGGCACAAATAACTGGAAAATCAGTTTTGGGGAATAACGGAGGTGGTATTCGTGCGGGGTCAGAGTGGTAAGTGGTAATGAGCGAGGGGAATGCGATACATGTTAATGGCTGACACGTATGCTCCTGAAAACTGCCCATTTCACATTGAAAATGGGTGATCAATTTTATTTGTGAAATGAACACGAAAATGGTTTTAGACCGTCCAATCTGGGGGGGACAGATCTATGGCAGTAAGCGAGCCCGAAAAATAGAAAAGATGTGTGGGAGAAACATATGGTGGGGCCGTGATGACATGGGTTAATTTTTCACATAGTGGGGAGGCTTGAGGTTGGGTAAACAATGTGCACCGTTGGTTTATAGTGATAAAGGGTTATAATCCATGTATGGGCGAATATATAAAGGGAAAAAGGGTGGAAGTGGGAGGGAGTGAAGGCGCTTCTGGGCCGTTGGATTTGGGGAGAAGATAGATCAACAGTGGAGATCACCCAGAAACACAATGAAAGGCCCTAGCCTAGTCGGGTGGGACAAGAGGGGTTATAAGGGAAATTGAAAGAAAAAAGCGTATTACGGGGTCACTTGAGGTACAGCAAATCTGCAGGCCAGGTGCCTTCGCAATGATCCTGAGCCGTTGGATTGGGATAATGATTGGACGATTCAGATCAAGCGGGAAAGGATATAAGGCTGGAGGGGTGGAAGAAAGGGGGAAATAAAGCGAGCCATCAAATCTGCGGGATGGACAGCGAAGATTAACTCGGAAGATCGGCAATCGACGGAGGAGAGGGTCTAGGAAGGGGGAATTTGAAAACTGTGATGGCCGACGAAGGAGAGTGACGAAGCGAGAGCCGTTGGATCAAGGGCGAGATCAATGGTGGGGATTAAATCAAGGGATCGCATCGGTGGAGAAAAGGAAAGCAGAATGGAAAAGGGTGAGGCCTGATGTGATGTGCCAATGCAATGGAGGGGTGGGATGGTCATCAGATCGCGGGAGAAATGGACGGTCTAGATCTTCTCGGGGATCGGCCATCGGCGGAAGAAAGTACAAGGGGGAAAAGGAAATGGGGAACTGCGATTTGCGATGGGCGATTAAGCGCAGACCATCCGATCTTATGAGATCGACGGCTCAGATCCCATCGGCGGGAAACCATCGTGCGGAAAAAATAATGAAGAAATGAAGGAAAAGGGGCGGAATCGAAGTCCGATAGTGTGAAAAGGGCTAAATACTGAGCCGACAGTCGCGGTTTCATGGAGGAAGGGCTGAGGACATAAGCCCGCAGGGGCTTAAGTCTGACTTAATGAAAAAAGTGATTTTTTAGGCCAAAAAGAGGTTTTTTAACGGTTTCGATAGACATGAAGAAGGGATTAAGACCAAATAAAATGGATTCATATGGTCTTAAAGGGAATTTGGAAGAAGTGGGGGATTTTTTAACAGGAAAAAATGAATAGAAGAGGGGTTCAAAACAGTTTTCTTCAAGGCAATAGCACGGCTTTGTAAAGATATCAGTGAGATGGATCCTTTTGGTCAAATGGACCCAGCAACGCTTCAAGAAGTCACAGATTTGCATGAAATTTGTTTCTTGAAGACTAAAGACCCTTTTTAGAAATCTTTGCATATGTCAAAAATTGCGGATGGCTAACAGCGGCTCCAACTTGGGGATGGCGGCTCCTTGGAGGTGTCAAGAACCTCAAAAACTTTATCTCTGGAATGTAGATCAATGTCCTACACTTTGACAATCCTATTTCTTCTTTGATCATGCTGCTTGAAAAGATGATCAATAATTACATCATAACAAATAAATTTCCCCTAAACAACTACCTACACAACCTACGTTCCTAACATTGTTTCTTCATAAGGTGCACTTGGACTTGCAAACCTTTGACATCAACATTTTATTCTCTTAAAAGCATGAAAAGCTAATCTAAATCTACCCTTATAACTTCCATGAGTCCAGATTAAACAGTTGGACTCAAAAATTCTCTACCTAACTACTATCTGTCAGGATTAAACTATCTGACAGACTTCATTCTCTATATTCTAAAACAGAAATTGAAAACATAGTTAAACCAAGATTAAGTTGTCTAATTTGCTGTAAGACTATGGCATAAAACAAGTTGCACATAGACCTTTATTTGCAGAAAAGTAAAACAAAACCTGGAAGGCTTAAGATATGAAAACAATGAGAGTCCTTCCTTCTTCTTATGACTCATATTTTGATCTGTTTAGAGTCATCCTTCTTTATTTCTTTCAGCTTTGTTCTTGATCCTTTTGGATTTGTCTTTCTCTTGTTTACCTGGTTCAAGTTTTCAGCATGTTAGAACCAGTGTTCTTTGTATCTTTGGCTTAGGTTTTGATCTGATTAGAGCCATTCTTTTCTTTTGATTCTTTGGTTCAGATTTTGAGCATGTTTGAACCATTGTTTTTTATCCTAATCTATTCTACTGATAAGCCGAGATTAAATTTTTTGGAAAATCTAATTCACTAACCTATCAGCAATAAATTGAAATCTATCTAGTCATGATTAGGCTATATGACTAAATAGCAGTGCTCTTTCAAGTAGTGGCATTTAGGCTTGCACACTTTCAGATTTTTCTTTCTTTTTTGGTATGGGGCTGTACTTTTCTTCTTTTAATCTACCCTCTTTTTCTCTTTTCTATTTTTTTTGTATTTTTCTCTTTTCAAAGCAAAACAAAGCAATGATATTTAAAATGGAAAATGAAAGCTTTAAACAAAGGTTTCAACAGAAATAATGTTTGAGCATCCTGCCATTGATAGGACCCCCAAACAGGTCTGTACCATCCATATTCTGTAGAAAAAAAGCATTATGACCAATGGCAGATTGAATGATGTAAGGGCCTTGCCATAAATTGTCAAACTTGCCATGTTTGCCCTTATCTTCTCTCCTGGAATCCCATTTGATTACTTTGTCACCAATCTTTAAATCACTGGCCTTTTTCCTCTTATCAAACATCGTTTTTATATTCTCTTGTACTTTTTGTGCTCTGTTATAAACTTCTTCCCTGGTTTGCTGAAGATGTATGGTCTAAGTTATCCTTCTCATCATGATGTCTTCTTTTGACTGTATTTCTTGGACCAACTTCATCACTGCACTCCTAAACTGGTGGGAAAAACTGCGTTTGCTCCATAAACCAGTTGATAGGGGGACATTCCAATTGATTTCTTTGTCATCAATCTATCTTCCCATAAAGCATATACCAACTTGTTGTGCCATGACCTCTGATTTTCTTCCATCATCTTCTTTATTATGTTTATCAGGCTCTTATTTGAAGACTTTTCCAACCCATTACCTTGAGGGTAATAAGTTGTGGAATGACAGAGCACAATCTGATATTTGTGCCAGAAATCCACCATATTTTTAGAACCAAATGCAGCAGCATTGTCAGTGATTATTTTCCTAGGACAGCCAAACCTAGACAGGATATGGTCTTCAAGGAATTTTATGATAACTGAGTCTGTGGAATTCCTATAAGGGATGGCTTCTATCCATTTGGTGAAATAATCAGTGGTTGTGAGTATCCATCTATGTTGGGAAGTTGAGGCAGGATGAATTTCCCCAATGAAGTCCAAGCCCCACTGTTTAAAAGGAGCTTCAACAGTGGTTGGTTGCAAGGGTAAGGGAAGCAGTTTTCTCTTTCCTTCAAAGATTTGGAATTTGTGACAGGAAACTATCATTTTTTTTACATCTTGAAAGAGGGTGGGCCATTAATAGCTAGCTTTAAGGATTTTATTAGCAGTGGTTTTCCAATGGAGTTGGCCTCCACATTCTCCTTCATGAAACTCATGTTTGATCCTATCTTCATCAACCTCAGGAAACAATTTAAGCAATAATCCACTAGCATTTTTCCATTATAAACATTTATCTAAAATGCAGTAATTAAGAGCTTTCAACTTTAAAAATCTTGCCTTTGTTTTAGACATACCAGGAGGGGCATTGAGATTAGTAAGCACATACAGAATATCATCATACCAAGATGAATTGAGGAAATTATCCTCAATAAGTGGGGCTGGTAATTCTTCCTATTCATCTAATGCATCTATCATGTTTATATCAAGTGCTTGCAAGTTATATTCAGCCATTAATTGTGCTAATCCTTGACCCTTGATGAGTTTAGTGGGTTTAATTTCCAATATCACAGTAATCCACTTTCCTCTTTTTCCATTAGGGTCTTGTGACAAAATATATTTTACCACTATATGAGGCACAAATGCAATAATGTGAGAGTGTAAGATATAAACTCTAAAATCCTTCAAGGCTTTGACCAAAGCATAAGCCTGATTTTCTATGATATTGTATTTCAGAGGTGCATCTCTTAATGCCTTGGTGAAAAATGAAATTGGCTGCTCTTGTCCTCCTGGATTTTTCTGTAATAGGACAACAGCCACAGTATGTTCTAATGCAAAGGAAAATATGAGGAAGTCCTTAGTGAAATCAGGACTAATAAGGATTGGTGCTTGGGTGAGTGCATGTTTGACCAGTTCAAAGGATTTCTTTGCTTCTAAGGTCCATTTAACTCCTATCTCTTTCTTTAACATGTTTGTCATGTTCCTAAGGAGTTCTGCCAGGTTGGGTATGAACCTTCTCAAGAAATTAATCTTCCCAATGAAATATTGAAGTTATTTGATGTTTCTGGGGTGACTGGCCTGCAATATACCTTCAACCCTTTTTGGGTCTATTTTGATCCCTTTTTTAGATATGATATGACCAAGAAGTTTACCTTCTTGGAGACCAAACAATGTCTTCTTGGGATTTAAAGATAGCCCAAATTTTCTACATTTCTCAAATACCTTTCTTAGGTGTACTAGGTGTTCTTCATCTGTTTTGGAATAGACTGTAATGCCATCTAAATAAATCACTATGAAGTGGCCTATTTCTTCTGAGAAAGCAATATCCATGGCTCTTTGAAAGGTGGCACCTGTATTCATTAATCCAAAAGGAATTTTCACATACATGAAAGTGCCCCAAGGAGTAGTGAAGGTTGTTTTAAGTTTGTCTTCAGGGAGTACCAATATCTGATTATATCCTGAAAATCCATCTAGCAAATAAATCCTCTTGGAACCAACTACCCTTTGTAAGATGTGCTCCATTTTAGGCAAGGGATAGTTGTCCTTTAATGAGGCTCTGTTCAAATTCCTAAAGTCAATATAGAGCCTTATTTCTCCTGTTTTCTTTCTTACAGCTACAAGATTAGATACCCACTCTGAGTATCTCACAGGGACAATAATTCCAGCATCATACATTTTCTTATTTTCCTTCTCAACCAGAGGTAACTGCACATGGTTTATTCTGCGTAATTTCTGCCTAAATGGTTTATGGTTTTCTTTAAGTGGTATCTTGTGTTGAATGGTCTCTGTGTCATATGCCTTTAAATCTTCATAGCTCCAAGCAAATAGATAAAAAAACTCTTTAAACAACTCAATATATTTCAGGTTCATGTGAGTTGGAAATGTTTTAGGTAATTTGATCATTTTAGGCTTGTCTTTACTGCCTACATTGCATTCCTCAATATCAGATTCAGTGGGTTCTATCGTTGGTTTCTTGGCAATGTCATTAAAATCAAACAAGTCTTCTAGAGGTGCTAGTCCTTTGGGTAAACCTTTGTATTTAGATTGTAGTACCTCTATGTCTTCTTTTCCTGAGTTTATGTACTCTTCTGTTTGATTTTCAAAGTCTCTGGTTAGAAGATTAATTTCTGCAATGGGAGAAGGTTCTTTTTCAACAGCTTTTTCCTCATTAAGACAGTCTTTATCATACTTTGAGTCTGAATTTGGCAATTCAAACTCATTTCTGAACTACATAAAGCCTTCTATCTATTTATCTCCCTCAAATACCTGCCAATACTTTTCATTGTCTAGGACAGCTGGTCTATACTTTACTTGGACTGTGAACTGCTTGTTGTCATAGGGTCTTTGGCATGAACTGGCAGCACACACTAATCCATTGGCAAGGATGTTTTTGTCTCTAGGGACAAAAACAAGTTCATATTCCTCAAAAGTTTTCAAAAGGTCCATAGCATCATTTCTATAGGCTCTTAGTCTTGGATGTTTGGCAGTTTACTCTCCATTTATTTGTCTAATGGTCAGTTCAGAATCTCCATGAACAGCTATCCTCCTGGCTCCTAATTTCTTCAGTAAATGTAGTCCTAAGAGGAGTGCTTCATACTCTGCTATGTTATTTGTGCATTGGAAGTTTAACTTGTATGAATGGCTTTCAACATGATTATTCTCTATGTTGTGAAGCCACACACCTGCTCCTGCACCAATTCTATTACAATACCCATCAAAACTCATACTCCAAAGAGGGCTAGTTTCGGACTTGTTGTTGTTTTCATTCCTGTCCCCTTTGTCCTGTGTTTTTTTACTGTCATTATGTAGTTTCATGGGTTCTGCAACATGTTTATGTTGGTCTTGTGCCTTAAATTTTTCATGGAGTTGAGGCCTTTCTTCTTGACTCTCATGCCTTGCACTAAGTTGATGGACAGTGGGTGGCTCACACTCTCTGTTTTGTTTGCTGTAATTTTCAGATTTGGCAAACTATTTGATAGCCTCTCCCTCCCTATTCTCTCCTTCCATATTTTTTGTTATGTTGGATTATTGCTCACTACCCAACTCTAGTTCACCAAAGCTTTCATCATTGCAAACAATGAATGAGTCTAGGTCTGTATGGACAGAATAAAGAGGGGAATTTTCTGATTTTTCTTGACTACTCACCATAAATTTCATGTGTGATTCCCTATAAAGTCTTCTAAGTTGACTGAAGACCGGGATGGTGGCATATGTCATGTCCATTTTCATGGTACCTTGGAGCTTAGCAGCCCATGATCTTGAAAGAAGCATGCCATATTTGGGGGTAAGCACACTCAGGTTTTCCTTGAAGTTGTGGAAAAGGAAAGTATACCCGAGGTAACCACAACCCAACCTTCAGATGCAGAATCTAGCCAATCTGCATCCAGAGAGGGCTCTCTCTTTATGATTTATCTTTGTTCTTAGAAGGTTTTAGGCTAGTTATAGATTCAAAATTTGTTTTGGGAAAATGGTGGAATCCACAAACTAAGGGCAAGGTTGAGGGTTTTCAGTCCATTGGGCTATGGAGTCAAAGGATGGCTTTACTGGATTTCTATTCTACGCACAAGATGGTATTACAGGGCAAGATAGCTAGACAGAGAAAAATCCTTTAAAATTTAAAGTGGATGGGATGATCTTGAAGGGATGAAAGGCAACTAAGAATCTTTCACCATATTCAAGAGAAAGAAGAGAAATGACTACAAGCAAAGAGCAATGAAGGATTCTTTGTTATAGTAATCAACAATGATTAAATTAGCAAAGCAGGAGCATTTAAGAATTCATGCTTATCACTAATTCAGAAGAAAACATCAAGAATAATTACATTTGAAAACAGAGTACAATTAAGCAAATTATGTTTCAATCCTTTATGTAAACTATTCAGAAACGGATATGATGATAGTATAAACTAATATAAAATTCAAACACAAGGGTTGGAAAACTTATTGAACTGAAGTCCAACACATGAATCCTGCAACAAGTCCAGTGCTTCAAAACGTCATCCAGTAAGCCACAAGTAAATTTGTCCAAAAGCTTTTTATTCCGAAACCTCAATGTTACAGCAGAGTAATAGAATCCCCCCAAATGCTTCCAAGAGTGGAGTATTTATACAAATTCTAAACTAAA
Organism: Pinus albicaulis; assembly: GCA_034641835.2. Taxonomy (NCBI): domain Eukaryota; kingdom Viridiplantae; phylum Streptophyta; class Pinopsida; order Pinales; family Pinaceae; genus Pinus; species Pinus albicaulis. Next base: position 199,619 of record JAXQQM020068887.1, on the reverse strand, counting down.
ATATCTTGAAACAAATATCAAAATTGGTTCACAAATCTCTCCAACTATTTACATAAATAGAACTAAATTCCGAAAACCTCAATGTTACAGCAGAGTAATAGAATCCACCCCAAATGCTTCCAAGAGTGGAGTATTTATATAAATTCTAAACTAAAATATCTTGAAACAAATATCAAAATTGGTTCACAAATCTCTCCAACTATTTACATAAATAGAACTAAAGTAAAGGACACTCAAACTATTTGGCACTATTTTTGATGGATAAGTGATGACAAAGAGAAGAATTCGAATTTGATCCAACTCTTATTTGATGATGAGGCATCCAAGTCACTAACTGCTTCCTTTCTTTGTGCAATCTGCTCCAACAATTCTGCAAACTTGGGGTCCAATGATATCTTCGTATTTCTCAATTCGTAATAGATATGTAAAAAGTGAAAGAGGTTATTGTGGATAAATATGTTGGTGAGATAAACCTCTTTCACTTTCCTAAAATTCCTCTCCAGCTGTGCATAATATTCTCTGTAAAAAATATGTGTAAAACAGAGTTTTACAGAGTCTGAAAAATGGCCTGTAAAGATGCGCATGTATCTCTCATTATAAAACCACTGTACAAAAACTGAGATATTTTTTTGTCGATGGGTCTCTTAGGAACACAAACCTCCTTCAGTTTTGTGAAATGTAGTTCTAATTGGCCACAATATTCTCTGCAAAATGATGACTTGACTGTAATTTTCTGCAAAAAGTGCTTTTCAACATTGTTTAATATTTCCAAAACCATAATAGCTGTTAGGAAAGTGAGAGAGGTTTTTGTAGATGGTACTCCTAAGAACATAAACCTCCTTCAGTTTTGCAAAATTAATCTTGTATTGGTCACAATATTTTCTGCAAAATAATGACTAAAACATGCAATTTCTGCAAAAATGTTCCTTCTTGTTATGTTTTTTCATCTTTTTACTTTCTTGCTCTTTTGACTGTTTTACTTTCACTTTAGACAAACTTCAATTTTGGTGAAAGTAATTTCATTTATTTTTACCATTTTACTGCCTCTGTAACTTCATTTTTACTGTTTACCTTTGACTGCTCTGTAACTTTGTTTTGACTTTTCACTCTGACTTTTACCTGATACACTTTATCCACTGATACTCTTTGATTTTGATACGCTTTGACTTGGGGATAAAACTGCTTTCTGATTTGGATCATAATTGGCATGATAGCATTGGATAATTTCTGGGAAAATAAGGACTGAGGGGATGAGATATCTCGGGAAATTGGATTCCTACAACCCTATAAGATCTTGCCCCTTTGAGTATTCGTCTCTGCAGCGACAATAGCTCAATGGGGACTTTCATCAAAATGCAGGTCTTTAATTTGGAAATCTTCATCTATCAGAGGTAAATAGTCTAATTCACGGTGAGGAGCATTCAATGGAGTGATATTAAGAGCTGCCGGGGCCTCCATTTTGGTTCTTGTGGATTCAAAATGGAGGTTTTTTGGTTTTCTTCACGGGCCGGGCGGAATTCTTGAAATGAAGGAAATTGGAACAATTTGCAGGTTCGGGGAGCAATTTCACAGGTTTAAAATCTCCAGGGAGGACTCAGTGATGATTTTTAACCACTTTTTCAGCGAAAAAACAAAGGAAACTGAGTTTTACGTGCAGTCGGGGCGTAAAGGATAAATACCTGTTTTTAGACGGAAACTGGTTCTTTAACAGGTAACAGGCAATGGCGGAATTGTTCTTCAGCACAGGCGCAGCGAAATTTTGGGGCGAAATGGTCAATTACAGCGGAAATTTTGAAAATCGCAGCGGGAGCAACGTTCTTCTCAGAATAATGAAAATGGCTAAAAACACGAAAAAATGGCTTATTTACAAGTTAAAAGGTTTTTTGTTTTTTTCGAGGTGTGACGTCAGGGTAGTACGGGATGACGTGTGCATCGTCAGGCGGTAAGTGGTAAGCGGGAAGTGCCCGCACCGCTTTTGGTCGAGGGCGGTATTAATCGCGGGGGGAGCGATTCCACAGAGCAGTTGCCACGTGGAAGTCTGACTTTTCAAAAACCGCCCATCCCCCGCTGGTTAACATGCTGGCAAGGGATGGGCAACGGGATTAACAATAACCGTTGATCAAAGAATGAGCGATCCAACGGCTGAAGGGATGGGGAACATGCGGAGGGTTGATAGGTGGGCCCTTCGGGTTTTAAAAGGTTTTTAATGCATAATCTAATCACCCCGGGGAAATGTTAATAGGCGGAGAAGGTTGTTAATTAGTCCGAATGACTAATTAATCCCAGGTATATAATGAAATGGGTTGCGGCGGAGTTGGCTAGGTGGAATGCCACGTGGACGGACCACGGTGGCACAAGGCTTTTCGCAAAGTTTATTGATATGTTTTGGTATTAAACATACTTATAGTATGTCTAAATTTTTTATATATATTTTTATTATATGATGAATGAATTAATACAATTTATTCATCATAGGGGCGGGATTTATGTATAATGCTATAGTTTTAACCAAAGGGCTTATAAAGCGGGGTGTTTATTTTTAATGTGCGGGAATATATACTTTGGTAAACATTATAATAAATGGGTTTTGGGGATATTTATAGAAAAGGGAATTATATACTTAGGAAAAGGGATTTCACTAGGGATTTAATATAGTAGAATTAAATGTTAATATGGCAAAGGACAAGGAAAATCAAAACATCTTTGTACATCTAAGAAAGTGATAACTTGTGAAGTAAATTGCAACATTTTATCTTCAACACTTAAACTTAGAATAACAAGTTATTTTGAGGAATTTTTATGGAATTTTGCATCAGTTTCCTAAGTAAAATAGGATTTTACTTAGGAAAAGTTAAAGATGGAAGATAACAATGATGAATTATTTCAAGTGCTTAGGTCTTTTTGATCATTGGGCCGAGGGTCCGGTCCCTCCAGAAGTCAAGGAAATGCCTTGAGCCCCTTTGATCTCCAATTACCTTAGTACTTTTGGGGAAAATTAGTAAAGCTTTTGAGGGGAAAATGATAAGGGAAGTTAATGAATTTTGACTTTTGCTTGCTGTGATTTTCCAGTGTATTTCCTGCTTTAGTACTTGTGATGAAAGTAAATGATTAACCAACATGTAGCAGCACCATTCATCAGATAACACTTTGCGGCACCATCTACCTACCCTATCTACTTAACACTACCATTTTGTCTTCTTTATTAGGGTGCATTTAGACTTGCAAACCCTGATCAATCTTTTCTTTTTACATGATGAATCTATCTATTTCTACCCTTATTACATCCAAGGGCTCAGATTAAACTGTTGAGCACCTTTATTCACTCTACCTAGCTACTTATCTGCCAAGATTAAACTGTTTGGCTAGATATTTATTCTCTAATCTATAACATGAAATTGAAATATGACTAAGCCAAGTTTAAACAGTTTGACTTATTCATGAATTGTGGCAAAAGTTTCACAAGCTGCACACAATTGATTTATTACAAAAATGAAATAGCAGTGGCATTTGGATTTGCACACTTTCCTTGGTCTATTTTTTGCTTGGGGTTCATTTCTTTCACTTTTTTGACCATTTTATTCTTTTTACCCTTTGATCTTTCTTTTAGGGCATACCCTCTTTACATTTTTAAAATTTTTTTGATTTTTTGGTTTTTCAAGAATATGGAACACCTTTGCTCAAGAAAGAAGGTTTGAACATATTCCATAATTCAATCAAGACAATCATGAAAGATGAAACCTATTGGTATAGGAGGCTAACACTGGCTCCACTTGGGGATGGCTTTTCCTTGTGGAAAGTCAAGAACAGCAGGTCAGATGCCTCAGAATGTCTTCAAACTGAAAGTATGAAATCTTCCTTCTTCTGATAGCTTTATTTTACATATGATAGTGAAGCTTTTGGAACTTAGGGCCTTCACTTCGGGCTTCAACTTCAGCAATTCACCATCCATTCAAAACTTAAAACTTTGTTTCCCAGTTGGAAATCTTCTGCCTTGTTCCAATCCCAAACATGCATTTGTTGTGGTTGAAAATCTTGAATTGAATATAGTCCTTTTTCTGCAACCTGAAATCTGATCTAAAACAGCACAAAAAAAATTTCAAACCAACTTAATGAAAAACTAGCTGAAAATTGAAACACTAAAAAAATTGCTCAAAATTCTGAGCTTATTGGCACTCATTTACCTATTCTAATCTACTAAAATCTTATTGAATCAGGTAATACAAAACTGCCAATGAAGCCAATCAAGTAGCTGTAAAAATAAATGGACAACTTGATTGCTTGTGATCAAAATTGGAAGTAGGTTATGATCATGTGCCTTTATAATAAATGATATGATGTGTAAAGGCCACTTTTGATGTATTTGATCCTTATAGAGAAAACATGTTTGCAAATTTAGGCTCAAAATATTCTCCATATAATCTGATATAGGATCAATAAAAGCATGATATATGTTATTTACTTCTAGGCCTTCAATGACTAATTGTTCAATTGAATTATGAGTATTAGACCATGAACTTATTTCTTCAGTCTTGTGTTTGAAAGAATAATCATCTTCAATATGCAAGTCAAAAGATAGTACAATTTCCTCTTGCTTTGGAGAAGGAAGATTTTCAAAGAACTCTTTAGGATTTCGGAAATTGTATGGCTGAATTTGAGAATGCAAAAGTTTGATTTCATTTTCATAATTTTCAGAAATTATATCAAGAAGCCATTTTTTAACTCGAGGAGAACATTTTCTTGATTTAAAAATAAGAAAGAAAGCTCTTAGAAAATCCTCATCAAGTTGAAGTTCTAATATCTCATCCCTCAAAATAGCTAGTGATTGTTTTGTGAAATTATCATAATTATCATCATACTGATCATATTTAGGCAAATCTTCAGAATAAGGAATGTCATCAATTATAAACATTGGATCAGCATATTTCTCTTCCAACAATCCCAATATATCTTGATTAGATTGGTTGCATTCTATTTGAAAATCATTGTTTTGTTCAATAGGCGTGATATCAAGCAATGGGCCTTTTTGCGAAGGTAGAATAACATGAGCATCAACTTGTTCTTCTATCCCTTCATGGATAAAAACCTTTGTACATTCATCAACATTAGAAGAAGTAGAAACAATTTCCCCATTATGTAAATATTTTAAGGATGATTGCATGTTTAGAAGCAAATTGATTTCTTCTTCGGTGAGGGGGGGTGGGCATCTCTGAATTCTTAGATTGGAATGACAATTGTTTTTTCTCTTATCTAAAAATTGATCATGAGGTTGATTATTTTCTTTAACTTCATTCAAAACATTAAATGAAACATCATTTGTTAATACAGAGGGGTTTTGTGGATCTTGATTTATCTCCTGACTTATTTCATCTTTGTTTAACTCCTCTTGATTATTATGATATTTAACTTGAGAATGAAAGTTTTGGACTTCTTCTAATAAATCTTCAGGAGACCAATTTGCAAAATCTTCATCAATATTTTTAAGGTAATGTATAAGATCTTCATCTTGATCACAACAATTTTCAGCTAATGATAAAGATGGAAAATCTTCTTTGTAATGCTCATAAAATACCTTATGAAAATCTTTTAGAGAAAACAAACTTGCGGGTTTGAGAGCTTCATACCATTCCCTTGCTTTTCCTTCTAAGGTTCCCATGAATATCTTCATGAGGCAATCCTCATGCCAATCACCCTTCAATCTTGATGAGTGTATATGAAATTTAATGAGATGTAGTAAAGGATCATCAATATTCTCATCTTGAAACATGGGCAGATTTTCACCCCAATTTACCTTCGGTAGTTTGTGTGGAAATCCGGGTATGTGATCTCTGCTCATGGGAGCATATCTTCGTTTTATTCTTGGATCATCTTGAAAATCAGCCATAATGAAAAGCCACTTTATCTGTACAACCAAGTTAGATCTTTATATAAAATACAATACATATTGAATCTTAACGAGAAAGAACATAATGTCTTGGATTAAGATCCAAGTTGAAAGCCTGATCTTTCTATATTGTTCTTCCAGGTTCATTTCTCCAGTGGAGTCTTGATTGTGAAATGGATTTGGAGTCGCCAGGTGGATGATTTTAACCTTTGTGTGTCTGATCCCTGTCCACCATCATAGATCAGATCTAAACTTGTAAAACAATTCTGAAGAGAAAGTTAGTTCTTCAGGAAACTAAATTTTTGTGAATTTTCAAAACAACTTCTACAAACTCTTCAAGAAATTTAAGATTTTTGATTAAAATTTTCTCAAAGATTTATTAAACTAGAGAGTCTGATTAAACATTTGAAACTAAGGTTCAATGTATAAGCTAAATCAGAGATAGACTGAAGCAGCTTTTATTTACGTTTGCAATTGCAGAGCAAAAGAAATTTCAAAGGCTACCTGGCTGATCTTCAGACTCTGTCCATAGCTTATAAATCAAACAATAGTATCAATAAAATGATTCAGATCCCCAGTATGGTCGCCACTATGTTATCACTCAGGTTTTTCTAGAAGTTGTGTAAGAGGAAAGTATACCCGAGGTAACCACAAACCAACCTTTTAGATGCAGAATCTAGCCAATCTGCATCCAGAGAGGGCTCTCTCTTTATGATTTATCTTTGTTCTTTTAAGGTTTTAGGCTAGTTATAGATTCAAAGTTTGTTTTGGGAAATGGTGGAATCCACAAACTAAGGGCAAGGTTGAGGGCTTTCAGTCCATTGGGCTATGGAGTCTAAGGATGGCTTTACTGGATTTCTTTTCTAAACACAAGATGGTATTACGGGGCAAGATAGCTAGACAGAGAACAATCCTTAAAATTTAAAGTGGATGGATGGTCTTGAAGGGATGAAAGGCAGCTAAGAATCTTTCACCATATTCAAGAGAAAGAAGAGAAATGACTACAAGCAAAGAGCAATGAAGGATTCTGTGTTACAGTAATCAACAATGTTTAAATCAGCAAAACATGAGCAATTAAGAATTCATGCTTATAACTAATCCAGAAGAAAACATCAAGAATAATCACATTTGAAAACAGAGTACAATTAAGCAAATTCTGTTTCAATCCTTTATGTAAACTATTCAGAAATGGATATGATGATAGCATAAACTAATATAAAATTTAAACACTAGGGTTGGAAAACTTATTGAACTGAAGTCCAACACATGAATCCTGCAACAAGTCCAGTGCTTCAAAACGTCATCCAGTAAGCCACAAGTAAATTTGTCCAAAATCTTTTTATTCCGAAAACCTCAATGTTACAACAGAGTAATAGAATCCACCACAAATGCTTCCAAGAGTGGAGTATTTATACAAATTCTAAACTAAAATATCTTGAAACAAATATCAAAATTGGTTCACAAATCTCTCCAACTATTTACATAAATAGAACTAAAGTAAAGGACACTCAAACTATTTGGCACTATTTTTGATGGATAGGTGATGACAAAGAGGAGAATTCGAATTTGATCCAACTCTTATTTGATGATGAGGCATCCAAGTCACTAATTGCTTCCTTTCTTTGTGCAATCTGCTCCAACAATTCTGCAAACTTGGGGTCCAATGATATCTTCGTATTTCTCAATCCGTAATATATATGTAAAAAGTGAAAGAGGTTATTGTGGATAAATATGTTGGTGAGATAAACCTCTTTCACTTTCCTAAAATTCCTCTCCAGCTGTGCATAATATTCTCTGTACAAAATATGTGTAAAACAGAGTTTTACAGAGTCTGAAAAATGGCCTGTAAAGATGCGCATGTATCTCTCATTATAAAACCACTGTGCAAAAACTGAGATAGGTTTTTGTATATGGGTCTCTTAGGAACAAAAACCTCCTTCATTTTTGTGAAATGTATTTCTAATTGGCCACAATATTCTCTGTAAAATGATGACTTGACTGTAATTTTCTGCAAAAAGTGCTTTTCAACATTGTTTAATATTTCCAAAACCATAATAGCTGTTAGGAAAGTGAGAGAGGTTTTTGTAGATGGTACTCTTAAGAACATAAACCTCCTTCAGTTTTGCAAAATTCATCTTGTATTGGTCACAATATTTTCTGCAAAATAATGACTAAAACATGTAATTTCTGCAAAAAATGTTCCTTCTTGTTATGTTTTTTCATCTTTTTACTTTCTTGCTCTTTTGACTGTTTTACTTTCACTTTAGACAAAATTCAATTTTGGTGAAATTACTTTCATTTATTTTTACCATTTTACTGCCTCTGTAACTTCATTTTTACTGTTTACCTTTGACTGCTCTGTAACTTCATTTTAACTTTCACTCTGACTTTTACCTGATACACTTTATCCACTGATACTCTTTGATTTTGATACGCTTTGACTTGGGGATAAAACTGCTTTCTGATTTGGATCATAATTGGCATGATAGCAGTGGATAATTTCTGGGAAAATAAGGATTGAGGGGATGAGATATCTCGGGAAATTGGATTCCCACAACCCTATAAGATCTTGCCCCTTTGAGTATTCGTCTCTGCAGCGACAATAGCTCAATAGGGGACTTTCATCAAAACGCAGGTCTTTAATTTGGAAATCTTCATCTATCAAAGGTAAATAGTCCAATTCACGGTGAGGAGCATTCAATGGAGTGATATTAAGAGCTGCCGGGACCTCCATTTTGGTTCTTGTGGATTCAAAATGGAGGTTTTTGGTTTTCTTCACGAGCCGGGCGGGATTCTTGAAATGAAGGAAATTGGAACAATTTGCAGGTTCGGGGAGCAATTTCACAGGTTTAAAATCTCCAGGGAGGACTCAGTGATGATTTTTAACCACTTTTTCAGCGAAAAAAACAAAGGAAACTGAGTTTTACTTGCAGTCGGGGCGTAAAGGATAAATACCTGCTTTTAGACGGAAACTGGTTCTTTAACAGGTAACAGGCAATGGCGGGACTGTTCTTCAACACGGGCGCAGCGGAATCTTGGAGTAAATTGGTCAATTGCAGCGGAAATTTTGAAAATCGCAGCGGGAGCAACGTTCTTCTCAGAATAATGAAAATGACTAAAAACACGAAAAATGGCTTATTTACAAGTTAAAAGGGTTTTTTGTTTTTTTCGAGGTGTGATGTCATGGTAGTACGGGATGACGTGTGCAGAGTCGGGCGGTAAGTGGTAAGCGGGAAGTCCCCGCACCGCTTTTGGTCGAGGGCGGTATTGATCGCGGGGGGAGCGATTCCATAGGATAATCACCACGTGGAAGTCTGACTTTTCAAAAACCGCCCATCCCCCGCTGGTTAACATGCTGGCAAGGGATGGGCAGCGGGATTAACAATAACCGTTGATCAACGAATGAGCGATCCAACGGCTGAAGGGATGGGGAACATGCGGAGGGTTGATAGGTGGGCCCGTCGGGTTTTAAAAGGTTTTAATGCGTAATCTAATCACCCCGGGGAAATGTTAATAAGCGGAGAAGGTTGTTAATTAGTCTGAATGACTAATTAATCCCAGGTATATAATGAAATGGGTTGCGGCGGAGTTGGCTAGGTGGAATGCCACGTGGACGGACCACGGTGGCACAAGACTTTTCGCAAAGTTTATTGATATGTTTTGGTATTAAACATACTTATAGTATGTCTAAAGTTTTTGTATATATTTTTATTATATGATGAATGAATTAATACAATTTATTCATCATAGGGGCGGGATTTATGTATAATGCTATAGTTTTAACCAAAGGGCTTATAAAGCGGGGTGTTTATTTTTAATGTGCGGGAATATATACTTTGGTAAACATTATAATAAATGGGTATTGGGGATATTTATAGAAAAGGGAGTTATATACTTAGGAAAAGGGATTTCAGCACAGGGATTTAATATAGTAGAATTAAATGTTAATATATGGACAAAGGAAAATCAAAACATCTTTGTACATCTAAGAAAGTGATAACTTGTGAAGTAAATTGCAACATTTTAACTCCAACACTTAAACTTAGAATAGCAAGTTATCTTGAGGGATTTTTATGGAATTTTTGTATGAGTTTCCTAAGTAAAATAGGATTTTACTTAGGAAAAAGTTAAAGATGGAAGATAACAATGATGAATTATTTCAAGTGCTTAGGTCTTTTCGATCATTGGGCCGAGGGTCCGGTCCCTCCAGAAGTCAAGGAAATGCCTTGAGCCCCTTTGATTTCCAATTACCTTAGTACTTTTGGGGAAATTAGTAAAACTCTTGAGGGGGAAAAATGATGAGGGAGGTTAATGAATTTGACTTTGCTTGCTGTGATTTTCCAGTGTATTTCCTGCTTTCAGTACTTATGATGAAAGTAAATGATTAACCAACATGTAACAGCACCATTCATCAGATAACACTTTGCAGCACCATCTACCTACCCTATCTACTTAACACTACCATTTTGTCTTCTTTATTAGGGTGCATTTAGACTTGCAAACCTTTGACAAATCTTTCTTTTACATGATGAATCTATCTATTTCTACCCTTATTACATCCAAGGGCTCAGATTAAGTTGTTGAGCACCTTTTATTAACTCTACCTAGCTACTTATCTGCCAAGATTAAACTGTTTGGCTAGATATTTATTCTCTAATCTATAACATGAAATTGAAATATGATTAAGCCAAGTTTAAACAGTTTGCCTTAATCATGAATTGTGGAAAAGGTTGGACAAGCTGCACACAATTGTTTTATTACAAAAATGAAATAGTAGTGGCATTTGGATTTGCACACTTTCACTGGTCTATTTTTTGCTTGGGGTTCATTTTCTTTCACTTTTTTGACCATTTTATTCTTTTTACCCTTTGATCTTTCTTTTAGGGTATACCCTCTTTACATTTTTTTAAATTTTTGATTTTTATGGTTTTTTTAAGAATATGGAACACCTTTGCTCGAAGTAAGAAGGTTTGAACATTCACAGAGGACTGACAAGACTGAGTCTAACAAATTCAACATCCCTTAAAGCACGATTGAAAGATGAAATTGGCTGCTCCAAACCCTCCTTGTTCTTCTGTAGTAAGACAATTGCAATTGTTTCTTCTGAAGCATATGAAAAAATCAGAAAATCCTTTTCAAAATCAGGACTAATCAAAACTAGTGCTTCAGTCAAGGCAGACTTAATTGCTGAAAAAGAATTCTTTACTTCATCTCGACACTTAAGTTCTGCATCTTTTTTCAACAAAACATTTATATGTTTTATCAGCTTTGCAAAGTTATGAACAAAATGCCTCAGAAAATTGATTTTCCCTAAAAATGACTACAATTCCTTCTTATTTCTTGGCAAACCAATATTCTGAATAGATTATACTCTTCCCAGATCAATACAGATGCCACTTTCTGTTACAATATGTCCCAATAACTTACCTTCTTGGACAACAAAAGACCAATTTTTTGGGTTTAAGGAAAAACCAAACATTCTGCATTTGTCAAAAACTTGCTTTAGATGTTTCAAGTGGTCTTCATCATATTTTGAATAAACTGTAATTCCATCCAAATAGATGACCACAAACTATCATTTTCTCCTGCAAAGGAAATATCCATTACCCTTTTAAAGGTTGCAGCTGCATTCATCAAACCAAATGGTATTTTGTTGTACATGAATGTGCCCCAAGGTGTGGTAAATGCTTTCTATTCTCTGTCTTTCGTGTCAACTGAAATATGACTATAGTATAAAAAGCCATCAATCATTGACAATATTTTGGATCCTACAACCTTCTGCAAGATATAATCCATCTTGGGCAGTGGATAGTTATCTCTCAAGGAGCACTGGTTTAGGTTGCTAAAATCAACAGAAATCCTTATTTCTCCATTCTTTTTCCAGACTGGGACTATATTAGCTACCCAGTTAGAAAATATCAAAGGCAGAATAATATTTGCTTCCCATAATTTTTTGATTTCTTTCTCAATGATTGAAAGCAACATGGGATTGATGTGTCTGATTTTTTGTGTTACAGGATTTTCATCTGTTTTCAAAGGGATCTTGTGCTCCATTATGCTCTTTTCATAAGTTTTCAGCTCACTATAAGACCATGCAAAAATATCAGCAAATTCCTTCAGCAGTTTGATATATCTTGTTCTAGTTTCCAGAGGAAGGAATTTGGACACTTTGACTAATCTTGGCCGATCTTCTATACCAATGGTACAAACTATTGTACTCTCTCCATCAACCTTGCTTTCAGGCTTGAGAAAAACATCATTATTATCAAACAGTCTTTCTAAAGGAACCAAACCCTTAGAAATAAAGTTAGTTTTCAGATCTATAATGTTTTTCCCAACCATAGTTTTCTTAAAAGGGCTGCTATTTTGGTTTTCAACAATTTCCTGCTCATCAACAATTTGTATGTCTGCAAACTCTTCTACACACTCCAAATTTTTTTGAATCTCCCTGTTTTTGGAATGGGGTCTCCTGACAAGATGCAAAACTAGTTCATTTTGATTATTTTTTATTATATTTAGCATAGCGCAGGGATTTTGGGGTGGTTCAATGCTCCAAACGCATTGTAATGGGTCAAAGGGAAATCTAGGGGTCCGAAAACCATGGGTAGCGGACGATAGGAAAGTCAAGGCTAGATTGTTATAAATAGAGATGTATTTTGTATCGAAAAGTATAGGAATTGATGAACTATTGATGCGATCTGTTGTTTAAGTGATCTGTTTGGGTTTTGGGGAATGGACTCCTGCTGGCTGTGTGCGTGGAGATCATAGTCTAGCTGTGTGTGGACCCTGCTGCTATGTGCGCAGGTTGGGAAGGGAATGGTAAGGAAATATTGATGAATGAATGAATGAAAATGATTATTAGAGATATGAATCTGTGAGTGCTTTTGTATGAATTGCTGATAATTGCTATGTTATGTATTTTATGTCTTTTGGCTGTGAAGGTCTATATACTGAATGCTTGGATCTAGATCTATTTCGCTTTATTTATATAATACTGTGTTGATGTTAAAGAAAGCATATAATTATAGATCTAGTGCATGTGGATGCAAATAGATACATAATTAACCCTGTGAAGAAACAAGGTAATATGGGAATTACAAAACAGAACGCAGCTCTGCTTGCCTTACCCTTCCTTTCTCAGGGTGCGGAAACCTGGTTCCAACACCCACCCATACTACTTCAGGTGAGACTGTGACCTGCGAAAGCAGGTCACTGCTGAAAGGGCCAGTAGTATAGGGGTTTGTTGGCAAACCTTGCACACCGAACCTGAGTCAAGACCCCTCAAGCCAAAAAATGGTTCTGTTGTCGGGACTGGAAGAAGTCTGAGAGAGGAATTGGGTGATGAAAAGAGAATACTGGAAGCCTGAAAGAAAAGAGACCGAGGACTGGTTTGAAAGATAGATCCAAGAGTTCGTAGTAAAAGAAAATTGCAGTGAGAAGTTAATGACGGAAAGGTGGAAAAATAGGTATATCCTTACTGAAAGCTACAAAATATTCTTTGTGAATTTTGTGATTGAACTTCAAGAGTGGCTGGCCAGACTGGTGAAATTACAGAAGTGCTGGAAGAACGAGCGTGTCACTATGTGGACCCCAGAGTTGCTCGAATAGCTTGTGAAAATTGATAATACTATCAAACACACGGTGGATCACTGGGTGGATAGTGTGTTGGGAGGATTTGTGACAAAAATTTCCATTGATCAGTTTGTATCATACTCTGAAGCTGAACGAAGATTCTTCAAAGGATTCCAAGGAAAATTCCTAAGGATGTTACCGTTGTTGATCAAGAAACTACTGTGCGAAAATAGCATTCTGTGTAGTCATATTGATTGAGTCACCTCAGATCTAGACGGGAGCGCGACCTGCAGTGGTAAATATTATCGAACCAACCTTGAAAGAGGGAGATCTGCCTACAATCCGTTGGAGGAACCAGCTGCGCAAGATCCCCTGGCTACATCACCACCTTAGACGTGCAAAGGTAAGGATTCGCCTATACCGCCAACTCCCCTATACAGTGATATGGCTGCGAATTTGAAACTACCTACCTTCAAGGGGGTAGGAGATGAGGATATGGACCAATTTTGGTTTGTGGAAAACTCTGTCTGGACTGCACAGAATGTGGCAGGTGACACGATCAAGAGGGCACAACTGTCTTTAGCATTCGAAGATAGAGCTCTGGACTGGTATATGCGATATGTTGCCTAGAACGGGACTGCCCCCATTCAAGATATCAAGGATGCTCTGAAGCAACAATTCCAGAAGCCAAAGTCTTATTCCCAGCTGGTAGTGGAAGTAAAGGACTTCAAACAAGGTGCATCTGAGTCAGTATGGGAGGCTGATCAGTGATTGAAGAAGGCAATTAGGGAAGGAGGGTTTGAGTATGATGATAGACAACATACGAAGTGGTTCATCGCCATGTTGTTATCTCACCTGCGTACGCCAATGAGTCATTAGACCTTTGAATCACAGGAGAAAGTTGTGAAAGTTTCTATGAAATTAGAAGCTGCACCCCGATAGGATACGTTAGCAGGGGCACAACAAATCTAGGAACAACTTGGGGCTATGCATGTGGAGATACAGAACTTGCGAAAAGAGCGAGGAACGGACATATGCGCAGATGTTTGGTGTATACATTGCCGAGCGTTTGGCCATGCGAAGGATCAGTGCCCTCTGCTGACCGATTATATGCAAGCCGGAGGGCCTAGTCCGATACACCCAGGGGAAAGTAGGGAACCTGTCCCGTTGCGACCAGGATAAAGCGGATCTTCACTATGGTGTGACAATTTTCAGGTAGCAGGCTTGCATGATATGAACCATTGCCCTCGGCTGGGTGTGTATTTCCTAGGACTAAAGCAACAATGGTGCCAATTCTGCCGATCAGTGGGATATGATGAGCAGAACTGTTGCACATATGACTTAATGATGGATTGTGGGAACTTATATAGGGTGAAATCGGACCCTACATCGACAAGACGTGCTGCGCAGTTTGGAGGATCATCGACCTGAGGCAGAGGAGGTCGGGGAGGAAGCGCAGGCCGCGAACAGGGTCAACTAATCTTTTATAACTGTGGAGAAATAGGGAAATTTACCAGAGAATGCCCTAATCCCACCAGGTTGTCGTGAAAATATTGTAGAAAGCTATACCATGAGGTTGAAGATTGCCCAATTTTAATAGCCAAGATGCAGGAAAAGCAACCTACCCCTACGCAGAATGTACAGAGGGTTAAAACTGAGCTAAGGGAGGTGGATCTAAGTGTAAAAGTCATGACACATAGTGGGCTGGACACCTAGGGAAACGAAGAAGGGCTTGCCTCTCGGAAAGGAGTGTCTTGCAAAGAACAAGCACCATTGGCAGCCCCTGCGCAGCCTCAGGTCGAAGAAGGAATTGAGCACTTTTTAAAGGCATGTCTAAAGTTGCTAAGGAATCCGCAGGCTGTAGGAAATCTCCTCGCATTACTGAATACCTGTGCAGCTTGGCCCAATTTGATCCCTGAAACCAAGGATGTACACAAACTTTACAGATATAAAAAACGCACTGGGAGAGAAATGCGATTAACTACATAGATCATAGACCATGAAATGTATCAGGTTATCTTGGATCTATGATCGGATGCCAACGTCTTACCAAAAAAACGTGGCAACGAATGGGAGAGCCTAAATTGGAATGGTCCATTATCCAGCTGCGAATGGAAAATCAACAGAAAATCATCCCCCTGGGTAGGTTGTCGAAGGTCATGGCTGACATTGCGGGGGTCAAGGTCCTAGTTGATTTTGAAGTAATAAAAATAGTTGAAGATGTAGACCCCTACCCTACGCTCCTCGGGCTAGACTGGGCAATAGGCATGGGGGGGGGGGTCATTAATCTCAAGAAACGTAGCATGGTGTTCGAAAACAAAGGTACGCGTGTCATAGTACCACTAGATCCAGCAGAAGGTGTGCGGTATACAGAGCCAGTAGATGCAAAGGAGGAATGACATCACATTTATAAGATAATTTCACATGATGAAGATCGAGTTAATCCCACGGATGAAGGAATTCTCTTTTGGGAAAAAGGATAGTGAATTTTTTTCCAACTCCGATGAGGAGCTGGAGAATTGGCAAGGTCGATTGCATGAGGTTTCGGTGCTTTGAAGCCTTTAGACCATTAGGAATTTCCATCGCATTTCTACCACAGAAAGAACCTTGCCCTACCAGGAGGATGCAGGTAATAATCAGCAGCCTGAGGAACCTACGATTCCCACGGAACGCAAGCTAGCAGCACTACCACTTACCCGATGTGAAGCACCTACGTAGGGACCGGTATTCTTTACCCAGGGGAAGTATTGGAGTAGGGTGATCCTGTGTATAGGAACCCCAGTGGCCAAATGGGCTTTGAGGTCAGTTTACCTACATGGATACCTGCTGACATGCAACACTCAAGGGTGTGATCGACCCTTGCCCAGCCAGACTTACCAGGGTATCACTAACCTAAGCACGCGTAGGATTACGAACCTATCTACAACCATGCATACCCGGGGGTATCTGCAAGCATCTCAAGTAATAAATAACATAAGGGCGTATGACGCAACATTCTCACACAAGGACATCCCGCCCACGAACGAAGTAAAGGGATCGGAAAGACTACTGATAAGCTTGCAGGTATACCTCGCGTCAACCCTCATTCAAGGTACGCACACGACCTACAAGCGTCATCCATGGTCTGACATTCCATGGACGCGACCTTGGGCATGGAGAATGACCATTAGCATGTCCCGATTTAATAAGAAAAAACCCTTGCAAGCTTGAAAAACAGGCGGAAGATCATCAATGCAGCCATTTATGATAAGCACAGTCCGACAGATCGAGGGTACGTGCCACACATGAGCTACCTCGCCATTAAATAGCTTTGGTTGGAGTGCAGATGACTGGAAAAATTCGAGTCAGGCTATTTATTCACCTTTCAATAGGCTTTGGATATCTGCATTCTGGTTTTTTGTGTTCATCCATACTTTCTGTAACGCTCGTCTCTCTGTTAAAATGATGGACCCCAACCCGCCAAAGGAACTGTTAAGCAGACCTGGGAATGCTGAGTGTAGTAATAGGAGTGAGCATGGGTTTCCGACAGAAAGGATTTTCTGTGGACCACGCTCAAAAGGAATGTTACGGTACAGGGACATGCTGCGACTTCTCCGCCGCTTCCGAACACCACCCACCAAAAGCAATGTATGTTCCCTCCCTCGCGCTGCCATAGTTTTCACTCCTGACTCAACTGCTGGGGACGTTCAATTAGACTTAGCGCAAATATCTAGTATAGGGTTACAAGGAATATTCTCTAGAGTGTTGCAAGAGGTTCACTGTCGTGAACGAGAGAGGTGGCAGCAGTGTGACATATCTCCAGAAGTACGAGCCTAGCGGATTGTCATGGTCACTGATGCAATGCGTATTATTCAGGAGCAGCTGGCGTAGGGAGCCCATTTGGTCGAAACAGTTACTCAGCTATGGATGACAATACAACACCATTACATGCTTCAGCATGTCCAGTAGGAATTACAGCAGGCAGAAGTTGTTCTGGAGCAAGTCCTAGCCTCCACACCTTCCCCCGTCTCAATGCAATGCCTAGCCGCCATGGACAGGATTGAGGACCTTCGCCGCTCCAAGAAGGTTATTTGAAAATAGTTGAAGCCATGGTCTGATACCGCACTCCATTTTGCACACGATGCTCAGTCCACCATCGCACGCCTCCACCGGTTGTTAGAATGGGTTGCTGCGGATATAAATGGGCCTGCCTCGCTGGTGCTGGTTAACATTGCGCAACAAGTTGCGGCCCAAAGTCAGGATGTACTACCTCCACTTGTCTACACTCTGGATAATTTGCACACGTAAATAGAAGCCGCACCAGTGTAGTGACTCGGGACGAGTCATAAGATTGTGTTGGGCGACTGTTGGAACGGGGTCTCCTGACAAGTTGCGAAACTGGTCCATTTTGATTATTTTTTATTATATTTATTATAGCGTAGGGGTTTTGGGGTGGGTCAAAGCCCAAAATGCATTGTAATGGGTCAAAGGGTAAACTAGGGGTCCGAAAACCATGGGTAGTGGACCATAGGAAAGTCGAGGCTAGATTGTTATAAATAGAGATGTATTTTGTATAAAAAAGGATAGGAATTGATGAGCTATTGATGTGATCTGTTGTTTAAGCAATCTGTTTGGGTTTTGGGGAACGAACTCCTACTGGCTGTGTGCACGGAGATCCTAGTCCAGCTGTGTGCAGACCCTATTGCTGTGTGCGTAGGTTGGGAAGGGAATGGTAAGGAAATATTGATGAATGAATGAATGCGAAGGATTATTAGAGATCTGAATCTGTGAGTACTGTTGTATGAATTGCTGATAATTTCTGTGTGTATTTTCTATCTTTCCGCTACGAAGGTCTGTATACTGAATGCTTGGATCTGGATCTATTCCTCTATGTTTATATAACACTGTGTTGATGTTATAGAAAGCATATAATTATAGATCTAGTGCACGTGGAGGCAAATAGATACATAATTAACCCTGCGAAGAAACAAGGTAATCTGGGAATTACAGAACAGAATGCAGGTTTGCTTGCCTTACCCTTCCTTTCTCAGGTTACGGAAACCTGGTTCCAGCACCCACCCATACTACTTCGGGTGAGACTGTGACCTATGAAAGCAGGTCACTGCCGAAAGGGCCAGTAGTATAGGGGTTTGTTGGCAAACCTTGCACACCGAACCTGGGTCAGGACCCCTCAAGCCAACACCTGTCATCCTCAAATACTTTCCAGTGCTTGATGTTACCAGGAATTGAAGGTATGTTTTTTATTTGAACATCATAAACTACCTTGAAATCTAGAGGAAATTTGAAATTACTAGCAGCGATAGCTAGTGAATCATCAATTTGATTTTCTTCTCTAGTGACAAAATTTATATTAAATGATGAAAAGTAATGTTCAATTAAATCCCAAACTTCATTCCTATAATTCTTCAGTTTGGAAATTTTCATTTGGTAATTATTTCTCACCTTCTTAATCACCAAATTTGAATCACCAAAGGCAATTAGATGTTCTGCTCCCAAATCTTTCGCTGCCTTCAAACCCAGCACAAGTGCTTCATACTCAGCAGTGTTGTTAGTGGTATCAAATTGCAATTTGCATGATATGGTTACCTTATGTTGAGTAGGAGAAATGAGGACTACACCAACTCACATCCTTCTCTTGAAGAAGCTCTGTCAAAGTACAATTTCTAGATCTATCCTTCTTCTGAATGCTGAGCATTTGCACCTTGAAAATGCTAGTTTTCACTTAATTCAGGCTGGAAATCATTTTCATCAGGAACAAGGTGCAGAATTGATGACCCCAATTCCTTTTCTTCAGCATATATGAGATGGTTTGATGGATTGTGCTGATCTCTAATGATTTAGGCCATTTGAGTTTCCCTATACAGCCTTCTAAATTCCCCTCCAAATACTGGGATGGTAGCATATGACATGTCCATCTGAAGGGTACCTCCCAATTTCTTAGACCAAGATCTAGAAAGTAACATCTAAAATCTGGAAGGAATGTCGACAACTACAATGTCCATCACTAAGATTTTCATAGGTAGTTGGGTAATGGAAACAACCAAATCCTTAATCACACCT
The DNA here is from genome assembly GCA_034641835.2 of Pinus albicaulis. Lineage (NCBI taxonomy): Eukaryota > Viridiplantae > Streptophyta > Pinopsida > Pinales > Pinaceae > Pinus > Pinus albicaulis. The sequence continues at coordinate 180,106 of JAXQQM020068887.1, read as the reverse complement.
AGACACTTGACTTTTTTGGATTCAAATGTGTAAAGGTCATGATATTTCTTGGTGATCTCTAATCCCAATTCATCCATTACTTTCTTTGGCATGATATTGTGGGAAGCTTCGAAATCTAACAGACAATTATGCAACAATTTTTCATGTATGTTAAGTGATAGGTAGAAAGACAGTGAGTTATCATCAATTTGGTCTTGGACATGACAACCTAGATAAGTAGTGGGATGCTCATCCTCAAGGTTGACTGAATCAAGAGTGATAAGAGGCTGCAACAGACTCTTAAAAGAATATTTATATGTTGGATTTTTCAATAACTCCAGGAGTGGAACTGAAATTTTTATTTTATTCAATTCATATTTGAAACTAAAATAAATTGGAACTAATTCCTTATTTTCTGCAGTAATTTTAACAATTAGGGCATAATTTTGAGGTGGAGGAACCTCATTTACCTTGGCCTTCTGTTTAGCATCTTGTTTATCTGAATGTGATTTTTGTTGAGGCTGCTGAACAAGACCTTTTGACCTCAAAGGGTAATTTCTGTTTTGAACTTCTTGCTGTTTTTTATCATTCTGTGCATAAATTTGAGCATTCATATCATCATAAAACAAAAAAATTCTTGATCTATCTTCATATTCCTACAATGTCAAACATGTTGACTGTGAAGTTTCTCCCACATGGTTTATTTCTTCATTTTATTCCTCATTTCCTTGCTGTTCTTCTTCAAAAAAATTATTAAAAGGAGGCTGGATATTTTGATCATCAGTATTCCTCCTTGGGTGTTGTAATATTTGTTGAGACTGAAAAAACCTCTTGAAGGAGGCCTGATTTCTATTAGCTTCATTTTGATTGGTTGTAGTAGCTGGTTTATTTTCTACGTCTAATTTTGACATCTTAGAGGCAATTTCCTTGATCAAATTGGACATTTAATCGATCTTTTCTTCCACTGAAAGAGATTTATAATAAGAAGGATTTTCTTCTTTCATATTATTTTTAACTTTTGCCGCCTTTTCTTCCTCCATTTTTAATTTATTAGAAGCCATGAGATTAGACTGGACTCCAATTGAAACCTCTTGCATAGTTGTCAATGTCTGTGCTTTTTTAGCCCTCAACCATAAAGAAAACTCAGAATTTAAAGCATTTGCAAAATTGATCATAACTATGGTTTCAATGTGTTTAATTTCTTTAGGAATTTTTTGATAAATCTTATTAAAACTCTTAGTAAAATCAGCTAAAGACTCGTCTGCTTTCTTCTTTAGAGTTCCAAATTCAATAAGGTAATAGACATAATATTTCCTATCACCCCAATGCTTTACAAATATCTCTTCTAAATCATTTTCCTATAATTGAATTTGGAGCCAAACTTCTAAATCATTTTCGAGCTTCACCATCCAAGCTCTGAACAAAGAGTCTTGTCCATACATCTTCATGTTAAATATTCTGATTATCAGCATAACTATAAAGAGCCACTAAATGTTCCTCAGCAAAAATTGCTTCTCCCTCCCCATTGTACTTTGGAAGATATTTCAAGTAATCTCCTTGGGGAAGTGCATGCATGTGTTGAGGGAGAACACGTGGCGCATATCTCGCAGCCACTATCTGCTACATCCTTGTAAGGGTAGGCTGAGCCATATTTTGTTGATGTACATTTGTTGTAGCTCTTTGAAAAATAGGAATTACAATTGATGAATTTTGATTTTGATTTTGGGCATCAGAAAATTGGGGGCCTTGAGCTGATTTTTCAGGCTTTGGAACTGAGAAGAGTGGGTTTCAAAAAGTTGAACGGAGGATGTCTTGAATTCTCCTTCAGTAGAAGAATCAGAATCTAAATTTTTCTCTTGAGGGGATGGAGTTAATTCATCCTTATTTTTCTGAGCAAGGAAATCAGATAAACTAAAAGTAAGACCTTCAGGTACAGTCTCTATAAGTGGATAAGAGGAAGATGACCCAACAACTGGGTTTGGGGTGAAAGGAAAATATTCTTGCTGAGGGGTTACAAGGGTCCAGTATTCAGGATGAGTTTGAAGGAAATTTAAAATAGTCTTGAAGTCTTCTTCAGTCAAAATATCCCTATCAAGAAAGGGTGCAATATCCAATACTTGTTCTAATTCCCCTTTCAGTCAGTAGAAACTCGTCTGAATTATTTTCAACACTTAGAAATTCAGTTTCTCCTTCTTTAACTAGAACAATACTTATTTTAGATTTACTAGGTGATGAGTAAGAACAACCTTCAGCTGAAACTAGGTTAACAACATCCACTTTAATTTCTAGAGGAGTAGCTTCAACTTGAGATTGTTTAGCAGATTTTTTTGAAACTAAAATGTCTTTAAATTCTAAAGTAGATAGAGGTACATTTTGCTTTGGAATGTACTTTGTGTGTACCTTCTTCACTGATTGAGATGTGGCTTCAACTGATCTCCGTTTTCCCTTAGCATCTTTGATAATTTTCTCTGGGTCAGAAACTGGAGTCACAGTTGGAGATCTCTGATTCCTCCTTGTAGAAGGAGGAATTGAAACCTATGTTCCTCTTCGTGGAGTCGCCAGGTGAAAAAATTTGCAGTCTCCTTCAGGTCACCAATTCTTGTTCACCATGGAGAACTGATTATCAGCAATTCATCACAATAGACTCGAGAGAATACTTTGTTACAAGGCCTTCATCTCCTGGAAGACGTACCAAAAGATGGTGGTGCTAGAATCAGCACTTGTACTACAAAAAGCACCTAACCATACACATCTTAAACTATAAAGAAATTTAATAATTTGTTTTGTGAGATTGGTAGGTGGTACAAACTTTGATTCACTGAAAAGAGATTTTAGTCAAATCCACAGTTCTAATAATGAGGATATTATAACTTGATGTGGTAGCAAGGTGCAAGTTTGTAGTCTATGAGGAGAGGAAATTGTAAGATGAGAGAAGAACCAGTAGGTCTGTAAAACATAAATCTACTGATTTTGTAGAAATTCAGAAAAGTAGCAGTTTGACAATATTCCATTGAGAGAAAGCTATTTCTAGTCTCACAAGATTCTCACTGAAATATCATGAAGATTAACTATAATGAGTGATGCTCTTCCACTGTTATAATATAGATTTTATCAGGAATTCTCATTGTGTGAGACTAACAAAAACTGATAAAACACATAACAAGCTTAAGAGACTAATAAGAACACATAATAGTATGATGATTTGCAAACTGGAACTAGAAGAAAGGAGATATGGAAATACAAGTAAAGTAGACAATACACACAAAAAATTGGTAATAAGTCCTCAGTAGTATCATTCCATTTCATTCACAAAAAAAATTACAGTTCATATAAGTCAAAATTCAATAACCACCAACCAACCCTGACTTCATATCAGTTTGGCATATATATACAAAATATGATACTGTCATATTCCACAGAAAAAAGGTAAATCTGTTTCAAAATTCATTACAACCTCGTGCAAGAGGTGAGGCTTATATAAAAATTTAACATGAAGTGTTATGAAATAATGAAAATAAAAACATTAAGGCTAACAGTTTGAAGTGGTTTTTATGATGTGGAAGTTTTATGGGGAGAATCCTCTTCTATTCTAGTGCAACCAACTCCATAAAAATTGCAAACAACAGTAAAAATGGTGTGTGGTTGTTCCTTGAATGATGCCAGGTGTTTGGTAAAAGCGTGCTGGTACTAAGAGTAGTGGTAGAAAACTGTTTGAGAGAAAATCCGTTGCTATTCCGTTGTTCCTTTCCTTTTTTTGGTTGAAGACCCTTTGTAATGGCGGAAAAACCTGAAATTTTTTGGATAGAATGACAGAGGTTCATTTTATGTGGAATTACAATGAAAATCCTTTGAAATAGGTTTAATTGACAAAGGATACATGGAGCAGAATAAATGATAAGCGAGGGGGGTGGTGATGTGGTGAATAAGTGGGACCGATTGCAAATTGCACATCGAAAGTTTTATTGTGAAATGCAGGAGTTAAATATTGAATATGGCGAAGTGCGATGTGCGATGGGAGCGGAGGTGATGTGGTAGAGAAATGGGACCGATCGTAGATCATGCATTGGAAGTTTTAAAAAAAACTTCAATTTCTCCCAAACAATATGCATTCATGCAGAATTATGGTTCTAGGGCCCCACAACTTGTTGACCAATAGGAAACAATTGCAGATCGTCCACTCGCAAATTTAACTTTACACTGATAACGACTAAACCGTAAAATTTGCAATTTGCGAAATCACAAGGGTGCTCTACGTCGACACGTTTCCCTCACCTCATCGCATCAAAAATCACTTAACATACCCTGCGAAGCCTTAAAAATAAACTTTAAAAACTGCAATTTGTGAAATCACTCCATCTGCGCTTTAATCTCCATCGTCGATCTGCGCCCAGATCTGACGGTCTTCCTTGCTTTCTCTTCACCTCATCTCCCTTTGGATTTGCGATTAGATCATGGCCATCCATTCCTTTTGTATGCGGTTCTTCTCTGTTGCTTCATTTCTTAGTCTTTTTCCCAGCCAGCTTCCTTTAAATATTGTCTTCTTCTCTTCTCCGGATCTCCCAGTCTGTTGGTTAAGCTATTTTTACAGAGAGAAGCCAAAATCCTGAGGAACGTTCTGTACAAATTTTAGATCTTGGTTCGCAATATTTTCGGAGATATGATCTGTGGAAGTTAGAGTTTTTTCAGGCTCATGAATTTCCTCTCAAAGAGGCGACCTTTGGAAAATCGTCATAACTCTCTCTCTGAGCATGGGATTTGAATTATGTAAAAAGTGGACGCAAGTAAACAGACTGTAGCTTCCTATAAAGCAATTTCAAAGCCAAAACAGGAAACAGTGAGACGTGGCACGCCGTACAAGTGCGTTATATTGAATCAGTCCATAATTAAGTCATTATGGGAGATTCAGCATAACTTTGTCTTGAAGTATCCAAATTAGGTAAGACCTATGGAATTCGAAAGAAGATTCAGAGGGCTACTACAAGACTAAATTTCAGATCTTTAAGATCCACAATTACTAAGATACTTTAGTTTCAATATCGAGTTTTCCTCAAAAGCAAGAAAAAGGTGTGCATTTTTGTTTTCAAATTGCATAAGTCTTGTTTGAAAAATCAATTTTAAGTGATTCCAAGGGAATATTGATCATAGATATAAGTATTGGGGTCTAAAATTCTCCCTAAAAGGAATTCAACACCCATTATTCCCTTAGAATACTCTACTATGACTCATGAAGATGAAGAATTGTAACATGATCTATCAAAATTACAAGAGCAAGTGCACCAAATTTTGCTCTTGCAAAGAGCAACAAAAAATGAAATGGAAGTTTCGAAGAAAGGCATGGAAGAGAAGATGGATGGTTTGAAGAATAATATGGATGGTTTGAAGAAAGGCGTGGAAGCTAAGATGGATGGAATGGAAGCTGGAATGGAAGATAATATGGATGACATGGAATAAAAAATGAAAGAAAACATGGAAAACATGAAAAATGATCTAAAATTATACATGGAAGGTTTGAAAAAGTTGATACAAGAAAATTTTCCTTATGGCGAAAATATAGTAGAGGAAACTCATGATGAGAAAAAAATAAATGTTAATTGTGATTTTATAAACTCTAATGTTGGATGGAAGAACCACGATATTCCAAAGATGGATCTGAGGAAGTTTGATGGCAAGGATCCCATAACATGGATGCTACAGATGGAGCAATATTTTGATCTCAATAATGTGCAAAACACACAAAATGTATGCTTTGAAACTTTACATTTAGAAAAAAATACATTTGTATGGTATCGATGGCTTTGCTCCCGTAAAAAAATTGTCACTTGGTCAAATTTTAGGGAGGAAATTATAGCACATTATGAGGATACAAAGAGCAATACCTTCTTTAGCCAATTGATAAATCTCAAACAAAAGGGTTCAGTGGGGGAGCACATTGAGGACTTCCAAAAATTGAATATAAGGGTAACTGATATTCCAAAGGAACACATGATTGATGTCTTCATAGGGACTTTAAAGGATAAAATCCAACATTAAGTTTGTATTTGGGAGCTTGATTCATTGGAGAAGGAATTCAGGTTGGAAGGGAAAATTGAATGTAAAATTATGGCGACAAGGAATCATACCACTCACATCTATAAAGATGAAAGTGTTGCTACTCTTAGACTTCCACAACCTACAAGGTTGACGCCACAACAATTGGAAGAAAAAAGAGCAAAAGGGGTTTGCTACAGTTGTGATAGAAAATACACTAAAGGTCATAAGTGTGCTGAGAAGAAATTATTTTACATAGATTGTGAAGAGGAGGAAGAAAATGAACAAGAAACTTCAAAAGAAGAGGATATACACCAGGAACCAACCCTAGAAGAAGAATAAATGAGTCCGACCACATCGTGTAATGCATTGGTAGGAATTACCACTCCTCAAACTCTCAAGATAGAAGGACATATCAATAATAAAAAGGTTATAGTGTTGATTGATTTGGGTAGTACCCATAATTTTATTCATTGTAAGATAGCCAAGGAACTGAATTGTTTCCTATACCCATCACCATAATGTCAAGTGATGGTTGAAAATGGAGGAACTATAAATTTCTCTGGAAAATGACATAATATCAAGATAACCATGGGGGAATATGTATTGAATGGTCCGAGGCTTTCCATTCCAATGGGAGGTGCTGATGTTGTACTAGGAGTACAATGGTTACAATCTTTGGGGATGGTAGCTTTTAATTTTCAAAAAAAATTCTTGAATTTTTTTTCGGAAGGAGAGGAAATCAAATGACGAGTATCACCGGGAAGCCGAGAAAGGTAGTAAGCTCTAATGTCATGAAAAAGCTTCCGAAGAAAGAACAATGAGGCGTAATTGCATAATTATGCTCACTAGAAGTTCCAACATCAAAATCATCTATTTCTCCAGATCTCCAAAAAGTCTTGGAAAATCATTCCAAGGTGTTTGAAACTCCCAAAGGACTCCAACCTATTCATGATCATGATCATGCTATTCATTTGATTCCAGGAAATGTTCCTCTAAAAATTAGGCCTTATAGATATCCTTATGTCCAAAAGAGCGAAATTGAATGTATGATTGCAAAAATGTTAGAGGCTGGTATAATTCAACCTAGTCAAAGATGTTTCTCTGTTGCAATAGTATTGGTGCACAAGAAGGATGGATCATGGCACATGTGTCTGGATTATAGGGAGCTCAATAAGCTCACTATTAAAGATTAATTTCCCATTCCCGTGATTGCTGAATTATTGGATGAATTACATGGCGCAATTTATTTCACCAATTTGGATCTTCTTTCAGGATATCATAAAATAAGAATGAAGACTGAAGATATTCCAAAAACAACATTTCGAACTCATGAGGGTCATTATGAATTTTTGGTCATGCCTTTTGGCCTTACCAATGCACCTTCTACATTTCAAGGGCTGATGAATTCCATTTTCAAACCCTTCCTTAGAAAATTTGTGCTAGTATTTTTTAATGATATACTAATCTACAACAAGTCTTGGAAGGATCATGTTCAACATGTTGACATGGTGCTCAAACTATTGCAGGAGAAACAATTATATGCAAAAACATCCAAATGTTTCTTTGGAGTACAAGAGGTGGAATATCTGGGTCATATTGTATCTCACGAGGGTGTTAAGGTAGACCCTAACAAAATTAAGCCATTAAGGAATGGAAAGTCCCCACAACCATAAAGCAGTTGCGAGGATTTCTCGGGTTAACAGGGTATTATCGCAAGTTTGTTAAGAATTATGGGAGAATAGCAGCACCTCTAACAACATTATTGAAGAAGATGCATTTTCATGGACTCCTGAAGCAACTAAGGCCTTTGAACATCTTAAAGAGGCAATGTGCCTAGCACCGGTCTTAGCTACACCAGACTTCACAAAAACCTTTGTTGTGGAATGTGATGCCTCAGGAAATGGAATTGGTGCAGTTTTAATGCAGGAAGGAAGACCCATTGCTTTTGAAAGTCGTCCAATCAAAGGAAAGTATTTACAGAAACCTATTTATGAGAAGGAAATGTTAGCAATGCTACATGCACTAAAGAAATGGCGAACTTACCTAATGGGAAGACACTTCAAGGTAAAAACTGATCATGATAGTCTTAAACACTTTTTGGAACAAAGACTATCTTCAGAAGAGCAACAAAAATGGGTCACAAAGATGTTGGGTTATGACTTTGAAATCATCTACAAAAAAGGGAAGCTAAATGTTGTTGCAGATGCATTCTCAAGAAATGATGAAGAGGTAGAAGCATTGCTTTGTGAAATTTCTATTATCCAACCATATTGGATTATCAAAGCAAGGGATGAATGGAAGAAGGACGAAGAAGTGTGGACACTCATTAAAAATTTGCAGAAAGATCCTAGTACATATGATACATTTAGTTGGAAAAATGATTCCTTATGGTACAAAGATCACTTATATATTTGTAAGAATTTCCAACTAAAAAAAAATATTCTTTTGGAATTGCGCACTTCTCCTTTATGAGGACACTCATGATTTTTAAAAACTTACCATAGGGTGAAGAAAGATTTTTTTTTGGATAGCCTTAAATCAGATATTCAAAATTTTGTGGTAGAATGTTTGGTTTGCCAGCAAAATAAAGTTGAGACAATTAAGACCCCGGGTCTTCTACAACTTTTATCCATTCCAAGTCAAATTTGGAAGGATATTTCAATGGATTTTATCATAGGTTTACCTAATTCTGAAGGAAAGAGTGTCATCATGGTGGTAGTTGATAGACTTACCAAGTATGCACACTTTTGTGCATTATCTCATCAATTTAAAGCAAGTATAGTTGCTACTGATTTTATGGAAACGATTCAAAAGGTACATGGAAACCCAAAGATTTCGGTAAGCGACAAACATCCCATTTTTACTGGAAATTTTTTGACGAAATTATATTATTGTTTGGGTACTCAACTAGCTCATAGCTCATCTTATCATCCTCACTCTGATGGTCAAACTGAGATAGTGAACAAATTTTTGGAAGGTTATCTTCATTTTTTTGTATCTGATAAACAAACATAATGGGTCAAGTGGTTACCTCTGGGTAAGTGGTGGTATAACACCTCCTTCCATACTGCAGCAAAAATGACCCCATTTATGGCACTTTATGGATATCATCCACCATCCATTACATCATCTTTAAGAGAAAATTCTAAGGTGCAAGCAATGGAAGATCACATCGAGCATCAAAAACAAGTTCTCCAACTCTTAAAGGATAACCTAAAATTGGCACAAAATCGAATGAAACAACATGCAAATCAACATCGCAGTGAGATAAGTTTTGATGTAGGAGACTGGGTATTTTTACAACTACAACCATACAAACAAATGTCCCTCAAGCAAGCTAAGAAGGATAATAATTATCTCCAAAATACTATGTTCCATACAAGGTTTTGCATAAGATGGGTACTATGGCATACAAATTGGAGCTTCCTTCTCCGCGAGTGCATCCAATTTTCCATGTTTCATGCTTAAAGAAGTTTATAGGTGACAAAATTCCAGTTCAAACAATATTTACAGAACTTGATGAGGAAGGAAAAATCATATTGGAACCTGAAACAGTCATGAAAACAAGAACTCAATAGCTATGAAATCGATCAATTTCAGTGTATCTCATCAAGTGGAAGAACTTACCCACTAAAGATTCTACATGGGAGGATGAGAATTTTATACAGAAACCTCTAGAGCTACTCAAGCGTTGAGGACAACACTTTTTGAAGGAGAGGGGCATGTTAGGTCCCCATATTACTATTGTAGTCTCTTATTTTTATTAGTGTAGCCCTCTTATTGTTGTTGTTGTATCCCTGTAACCCCCATATTGTTATTATTGTTCCCTTACATTATTATTTTTAGGTCGGCTAGGATTATATTGTGACCCCATGGACCCCTATATATGGAAGGCGGTTCTGTCATTTGTATCATCCAAGAATTTTTCATTTATGTAATGTATTGGAGGTTTCCCCCTCGAAGTGGCTGATTTCTAAGGCGTTGATCTCTCTTTTATTCTATTTTGGGAGATGGTTTCATAACACAATTCCTCTCATTTTCAGGCAGCATTTTATTAATAACACTTACCAAAATTTTATTGGATGAATCAGCCAATCCATTACCTCGAGGGTAATAAGGCGTGGAATGAGTCAATTAAATCCCATATTGCTAACAAAAGTTGTACATCTTAGCAGACTTAAAGGCCATTGCATTATCAGTTACTAATTTCCGTGGACAACCAAATCTTGACATAATATTTTGCAATAGAAATTTGATTATTACAGTATCAGTAGCATTTTTGGTTGGTACAACTTCAATCCATATAGTGAAATATTCTGTAGCTGTGAGAATCCATTTATGCTGCCCTGATGAAGGTGGATGAATTTCACCGATGAAATCTATCCCCCATTGCTGGAAAGGAACATCTGCTGAAATAGGAATGAGAGGTAATGGTAGCAATTTATGTTTACTAAGAAATTTCTGACATTCAACACAACTCCTGACTTTAGCAAAGACATCAGAGAAAAGAGTTGGCCAATAATAGCCAGCTCTTAAGATTTTATTTGTAGTGGCTATCCAATACAAATGCCCTCCACACACTCCTGCATGTATCTCTATCATAATATCCTGGGATTCTACTTCATCTACACATCTTAGCAAGACTCCAACAGGATATTTCTAGTAAATATGGTCTTCCAAAATGCAATACTTCACAACTCTCGATTTAAAAGCTCTTCTTTTAGATTTCTTCATTTTAGATGGACAATTGAAATTAGCAATAACTTCTCCATCTTCTCCTTCAGCTGCCTCTACATTCAGATTTAAAGCTTTGCAGTTAGGTTTAGCCATCAAGCGAGCCAAGCCCTGACCCTTTATCAATTTAGTTGGTTTGATTTCAACATCGAATTCCAAAATCTTGGTCAACCATTGTCCTCTCCTTCCATCTGTATCTAGCTGCGTCAACACATCTTTAACAGTGATATCGGGCACAAAATAAATTATTTTTGAATGCAGCATATAAACTCGAAAAGAATTCAAAGCCCTAACTAGTTCATATGCTTGTTTTTCAGTCAAGTTGTACTTTAATTCAACATCCCTTAAAGCACGATTGAAAAATGAAATTGGCTGCACCAAACCCTCCTTGTTCTTCTATAGTAAGACAATTGCAATTGTTTCTTTTGAAGCATATGAAAAATTAGAAAATCCTTTTAAAAATTAGGACTAATCAAAACTGGTGCTTCATTCAAGGTGGACTTAATTGCTCAAAAAGAATTCTTTGCTTCATTTCGCCACTTAAATTATGCATCTTTTTTCAACAAAACATTTATATGTTTGATCAACTCTGCAAAGTTAGGAAGAAAACACCTCAGAAAATTGATTTTCCCTAAAAATGACTGCAATTCATTCTTATTTCTTGGCAAACCAATCTTCTGAATAGCTTCTACTCTTCCCAGAACAATAAAAAAGATACTTTTTGTTACAATATGTCCCAATAAATTACTTTCTTGGACAACAAAATATGACTTTTTGGGGTTTAAGGACAAACCAAACTTTCTACATTTGTCAAAAAATTTCTTCAGATGTTTCAAGTGGTCTTCATCAGATTTTGAATAAAATGTAATGTCATCCAAATAGATGACCGAAAATCTATCCTTTTCTCCTGCAAAGGCAATATCCCTTGCCCTTTGAAAGGTTGCACCTGTGTTCATCAAACAAAATGGAATTTTGTTATACATGAATGTGCCCCGGGGTGTGGTAAATGATGCATTTTCTCTGTCTTTCTTGTCAATTGAAATATGATTATAGCTTGAAAAACCATCAATCATTGACAGTATTTTGGATCGTACAAAATTTTGCAAGATATAATCCATCTTGGGTAGTGGATAGTTATATTTCAAGGAGCACTGATTCAGGTTGAGAAAATCAACATAAATCTATTTCTCCATTGTTTATCTGGACTGGGAATATACTAGCTACCTAGTTAGAAAATCTCAAAGGCAGAATAATCTTTTCTTCCCATAATTTTTTTATTTCTTTCTCAATGATTGAAAGTAGCATGGGATTGATGTGTTTGATTTTTTGTGCTACAGGCTTTGCATATGTTTTCAAAGGGATCTTGTGCTCCATTATTCTCTTATCATAAGTTTTAAACTCACTATAAGACCATGCAAAAATATCAGCAAATTCCTTCAGCAGTTTGATATATTTTGTTCTGGTTTCAAGAAGAAGGAATTTGGACACTTTGACTAATCTTGGTTGATCTTCTATAACAACGTTACACTCTATTGTAATCTCTCCATAAACCTTTGTTTCAGGTTTGAGAAAAACATCATTATTATCAAACAAGCTTTCTAAAGGAACCAAACCCTTAGGAATAAAGTTAGTTTTAAGATCTATAATGTTTTTCCTAGCCATAGTTTTCTTAAAAGGGTTGCTATTTTGGTTTTCAACAATTTCCAGCTCATCATCAATTTGTATGTCTACAAACTCTTCTACACACTCCAAAAATTTACGAATCTCCCTGTCATCCTCAAATACTTTCCAGTGCTTGATGTTATCAAGAATTGAAGGTATCTTTTTTATTTGAACATCATAAACTGCCTTGAAATTTAGAGGAGATTTGAAATTACTAGCAGTAATAGCTAGTGAATCGGCAATTTGATTTTCTTCTCTAGTGAAATTTTTTATATTAAATGATGAAAATGAATGTTCAATCAAATCCCAGACTTCATTTGTATAATTCTTCAATTTGGATTTTTTCACTTGGTAATTATTTCTCACCTGCTTAATCACCATTCGCACTAGTTAGATTGTACTGGGGCACCTTGACACCCATTATCATTATTAGTGAGTTGTCTCGCATTTGTTAACAATATACACCAATGAATGGTAATCAAACGATTTCTCATATGGTCGACCTCAACTCATTTATTCCCATTGTGTAGAATTGTGCCATGGTGGTCGGTAAAGACCTTGGTTTTGCATCATCATGCTTTGGTTCACTTTGACAACTCCTTTAGTTTTCTGCCAGTGACACCATCCACCCTTATATGTTGCAGTTTCATCACAACATCTTATATGTTGGCACCCGAGTTGTGTGTTGTACCATTTGTTCCACCACTTATGATTTGGTACTTGGAGATTCAATTGTGATTTTAGTGATCAAATATCTATGTGGCATCATTGATCAGTCGTTTCTATGTGATAATTGGACATGATTTTGACTTATACTTCCAGGAAATGATCAAATGATTCACTATCTACTTTACATTTCAGTTATGATTGTATACATATTGGATCCACTCCATAATTCATATGCGGACATGATTTTCTTTCACCGAGCATGGGTATGCCCACCTTAGACATGAGCTATCTTTCTGATTTCTATCACTAGTTTTTGGCATGCTGAAATCTGGTGAAGTCCTATCTTGTCCTCGCAAGGTTATTTCTATGCACATAATACATTTCGTCCATAATGAATCCCTTCTAACCTCATGTATTAGGGGGCATCTGTTATAGCATTGTTTATCACCTCTATATACTTGATGAATTATGCATTGGCCTTGGGAAACCCTTTCATTCAGACTTGGTCAGATTTCTCAAAAAACAATATTTTAAAATCCATATACGGCTCTGCCCAGTTTTTTACGCATGCACACGTGGGTCCATCCATAGCTGACCTACGTATGCTATTTAAAATATTAAAAAATATAAAATTTCCCTATTATTGAGGTGGGGTTTATGGTTTTTCCCATAAATTAACTACCCCAGCCCGTGGCCTAACTGTTCCCCAACTGAAAAAAAAACTAATTTGAGGAAGTATAAATACACCTTAAGGGAATGGCCTAAGGGAGGAGAGAGAGAATATTATTGATATTGTAGCTTGTTATAGCCCTGATCAAGTCTGATATTTCCACTGTGCCTCCTGCACTTCCTAGTTTTTCAGGAAGCCCTTGTTTCCTTGTGATGATCACCCTCATTCTATGTGACATTATTTGTGCACCATTCATGGAAGAAGCTTGGGGCTAGGGCTGGACGAATCCGGGGGATGATTTTTCTCAAGGCCGTGGCAGATCTCAGGTGATTTATCCACTATTATTTTTTGTACATGTTATCAATAAAAGAAGTACCATCTCATTCCTGATGTTCATGTGTTATATGTGATCCAGATTTATGCAGGAACAGAACAGAATACAGAAATAACCATAAACATAGAAATACATCGGAAATAAGGATTCATTTCATTAATATCAAATCACAGAAATATTCTTACAAACATGATGGAAATAAAATAGCTAGGTGCTAATAGCGAATCTCTGAGAAGAGATGTGGTGGCTACAGACCTCTGAACTGTGTTACAATGAGGCTCGAGGGCCTATTTATTATGGAGAAATAATGGAGAACCCTAAACGTCCAAAAACCTAACCCTAAGAGATGAAGCACCAAAAATATGGGCCTTGTTTGGGTAAATTGGTGTTTCAACTTCTCGGGGATGTAACTTCGGCATATTATCTCCGTTTGGGGCTTCAAAATGGCTCCGGAAGTTCAGGACCCGAAAAACTGCTAAAAATAGTAAGTTGTGAAAAAAAACTGAAAGAGACAATGGTGGGGCCCCAAGTGGAATAGGCGGGTGGCCACCAATATCCACCTGGATCATTCCTCCCCCCTTAGGAAGCAATGGTCCCCATTGCGTTAAGTTCCTCCATGAGATGAGGAAATTTCTGCTGAACTTGGTCACTGGTGAACCACTTTCCTTGGTGCAGGAGTTGGCCAGCTTTGACAACCCGATACGGTTAGATCTTGAACAATGCAGTGTTATTGATGTGCATGTCTGATACGGTCTGGTGTTTTACATTTCCATGCGATCTGATTTAATAACTCTTTTTGTGTGAGTTCTTCACAAATATCAGGAGGTATCCCGATAGGGTGGGAAGTAGGGACAAGAGAGGAGTCCTACATTGAATACGGGTGCGATTAGGGAATGGACAGAATCTTGATCCACTCTAATACCATTGATCTAGATTTATGAAGGAACGCAATAGAATACAGAAATAACCATAAACATAGAGATGCAGCGGAAATAATGTGTCATTTCATTAATATCAAATAACAGAAATATGCTTACAGACATAATGGAAATACAATAGCTAGGGTGCTGGTAGCGAATCTATGAGAAGAGATGTGGTGGCTACAGACCTCTGAACTGCTTTACAATGAGGCGCGAGGGCCTATTTATTATTGAGAAACAATGGAGAACCCTAAACATCCCAAAAACCTAACCCTAGTAGATGAAGCGCCAAAACTATGGGCCCCGTTTGGGTAAATTGGTGTTTCAACTTCTCAGGGACGTAACTTCGGCATACTATCTCCATTTGGGGCTTCAAAACAGCTCGGAAAGTTCAGGACCTAAAAAAATGCTAAAAATAGTAAGTTGTGAAAAAAAACTGAAAGAGACAATGGTGGGGCCCCAAGTGGAATAGGCGGGTGGCCAACAATATCCACTTGGATTAATATGTCTCTTATACATGCTTAATAACCTTGAACAATTTATTTCATGTTATCTTTATGAGATCATGTATGCTAATTTTCTAACATCTAGGACATATATGCTGTACAACTAGGTTTTTGTGCTTGTTTTTGACTGATTTGTAGGTTCAAGAGCACGAGGAGTTGCAGGGGGTTTGAACCCTATGAGATTTACTACAAACGAAGGATAAATGTGTAAGATCTAAAATCCTCACTTTCCAGTTTAAAGCATAGAAGTTGGTAATTTGAGTCCTTCCTGTGATGCCATCCCCCTTCTCTATTAAGATATTTCAACCCAGGACCTTTGGGTAACTTTGCCCATAATAAGAGGTTTGAAAGGAGATTCTGCATTTGGAAGCAAGGGAGTTTGGGGATTGAAAATACCATTTTGACTCAGAAAATTGGTGGTAGTTTCCGATCCCAGGAAATTCAGGAAGATAAGACTGAATTTTCTCCATTTCATAACATTACACCGTCAGATGGAAACACTACTTGGCATGGTAATTTGGTAGAAACAGGTACACAAATACAAGCTCTTTGTTGGAAAATAGGAAATCAAGAGAATATTGAGAGACATTAGGTATGACCTTAGCGATATATTGGTTCGACTAAATCGAGTGGAAATATTCGTGGTTTCTGACTCATGGAAAAAATCAAACGACCATTTGGAAGAGGAAACAATGATCAATCTTCCACCTCTGAACACTACAAATGAAAACTCTCCTCCTCACTCTCTAGTTATCATTTTGGACTAATATGTCCATTATGCCGACACTCTACGTCACTATGTTTACTGCCTATTTTCAGCTATTGGTAGCTACGTTCTTCTTTTTGAAATAATTATACTTTTTTTTCTATCGAACGATGTTAATGGCTCGAGGATATTTTTGGGTTATAGTAGTCATAGTTTGTTTTGTTTTCAGATGTAAATAAAAGGTTGTTATATTTGTACTCCTTGGTGTAAGGGTTGTCTCAAGAATCTTCTAATCAGTTTCTGTGTTGGTAATCTTGGAAGGTACTCATCATCTTCCAGTGCAGGAATGAAAGTTTTTATATGTAATATTTTTTGTTACCAATACAAAATCAGTAAACAAAATTTACAAAAAAAAAGAAAGGGTAGTTGAGTAATGTTACACTCTTAGCTTATGTATAAGTATTAATATTTTTATGCATAACCATAACAAGATTAAATAGTTTATGAAGTTCTACAAAAGGCAAATTCCATTGGCTTTCCACTAGAGAAACTAGACTAGTGAAATTGGAATATAATTTTTATCCAAAATTTATAGGATAAGTTCAATATAAAAGTAAAAATAGTATGGGAGTTTGAGTGCTAAAAAATACTATTGAAAACCCAAAAAATGTCAGAGGCTCTAGTTTCCGCAAATGCAAAAATTAAAAACATAATAAAGATAATAAAACTAGTTAAGTATACAATAGGTAGAAAATGGTGAAGGAGTTGAGTTTCTAGCTGTAGAAGCCTTGGAACAACACTGAGTAGCATGTTTATAGCGACCTAACTATTCTAAGGCTATAAGTCTAGAACTTATATCTTTTAGCTAGAGTTGAATTTCATCCAATTTCAACAAGATTTCTTCTTGGCTTCAACTTGTTCCATCAACATCTCCCTCATGAGAATTTTCATGTGCTTGTACAGGTCCATAGTTTTCCAATATTTAGTATTTTATGCTATAATGTTCCTTGTGTTAGGGATATAGTTCCCAAATTCATCGTTGATAGCCCAATAAAATATAGCTGCACACTCCCCCAAAATTTCATTCTCAATTGTCTTATTTATTCTTTAATGTGAGGGGGATCTGTTCCCAAAAAAATTTCGCTGATTCATTGGACTATGCTTACACTCATGTGGAAGAGTTTCCATGATGCCTTGCATGGGTGGAGATGCTTGTAATTTCATCACGAGAACTATAGGAGATAACTTTTCCTTGGCAATCAAAGTGAGAAGATATACCACACAACATGATAGAATTCCCTGCACATAGCTTAAACCATCAATAGTAGAAAACCACGAGTAGATAGAGATAAGTGCAGAGAATTGGGTTAAAGAACACGTAAGGATAAAAATTTTACCCACAAATTTGAAAGTAAAGAAATGAAAGTTTCAGAGAGAACCCCTATACCATAGTGTCACATACTTCCCGTGTTGAGTTGAATAACCCGAGTAATATAACAAGTAATCCCTCGTTTATTCCACATTGTTGAAATCTATTCAAATTTTTTGTAGAGGCTCCATACATAGGAGTGGTCAGAAGATGGATAACATACACTATTTGGTGAGCCCTCGTATTGAACCAAGAGTGCTGCAACTCCTAGAGGTTACTCTACTTTACTTTATCAACCCGAGGTTCATAAAAACTTGGAGGTGACAGTGATATATACACAACAGATGCATTCTACTCATTCCATCCTCTTCTAAGTTATATGATGGGGTGCTACAACTAGGGTTACTTCTAGGGTATAAATTATATAACACTTTTGAATGAAAAATAAGACTGAAAATAACTCATGAATATTACTCTATCAGCAAGACAAGTAACTATTCTAGATCATAAAGACTCATCTAGCTATTTTCAAGAAAGGAAACCCACACTTAAACTAATGAAATAAATAAGGTTAAAGTAAGTGGCATTCATGATTTAAATTGCTGAATTGAACTTGCAGAAAGGGAAACTAATATAGGCACACATGCTGAACCAAATGAATAATTGAAATATATCTATCTCATGCTTGGCTGCTATGATTAACAATGCATCTATGAATGACCCAACTATGCTTGTAAATAACACTGTTTTGCAGAAAAAGGAGGCACTAAGGTGACGTAAGAGGGTCCTGGATTCATGGTTTCAGAGCTAAAGGTGTCTTGGAGGTTGTGCCAGGTCCAGATGAGGTGAATGAGAGGTTTTGGGCTGAAGAAGTGACTAACTGGTGCTACTACATGATTTCCTATAGTGGTACCGGATGTCCTGAAATGCTATAGGAAACAGACCGAGAGTACTTTGAGGCTAAAAATAATGAGGAAAGGGGTAGGAGAGGTAAAATGAAGGTGGATATAGGTGGATGGAAGGTATCCAACCCTTTGGCTAAGCTCATAACTTCTCTTAAAGCCTATCTTGCACCTCCAAGGTGGCTCTCGATGTTGTGGTGGAGATGTCCAGAAACATGGATAAATGAAATTTGGTTGGAAGTTGGTTGATGAGTGGTGGAAACATAAGTTGATGGTGTTGGTGGAGTCCTACTCTGCTTCTCTACTTAAACCTGTAAGAAAAATACTTGTTCATGCAGTTATCATTGACAAATCTATTATGAAAATGTTGGAAAATATGAATTGAATTTAAGCAATCCTACCTATGCACTAAAAACAGAAAACTAACTCTACATCTATAAAATGTTCATGATAAACAAAGAAACCTATCTAAATTTTCATAGAAATAAAAAAAAGAAATAAAATTTGGGCCAGTGGTGAAGATCTACCCTCCTTAAACCATAATGGAAGAGGTGAGAGAGGGAGGCTTTAACACACAATTTTGAAGTTTTCTATGCTACTGCAACATGAATGGTAAAGAAACTAATGAAAACAACATGAAATGGAAGCAAACTAAATACAACAACATGAAATGTATGCAAACTAACTACACCACTTGAAATGGAAGAAACCAAATACAGTGAGATGAAATGTAAGCAAACTAACTACAACAATGTAAAAGCTAAACATAAATACATAAGAGAGAATGAAGCCAATGGATTATGCCCTAACCCACAGTCTTAGCTCCCTGAAGCTAACTCAGTGAAGAAGAAACTGAATGCTCATTTTATTTCATAACCAATTTTTCTACATAGCATATGGAAATCACAAATGTCTATTACAAGGGCTAACAATGCTCTATCTATCTCCAAAGATAAAATCCTAATGAGATCTTTCTTTTCTCTATTTATCATAAAGGGTAGCTACCAACAACTCCCTAAAAAGTAGGTGATTTGTCTCCTTGGAACTCAAGAGGAGTGGAGCTTGGCCCCACTTGATCTTCCAGTTGCCTGGCTGCCTTCGATTCATGCTGTTGGAGGAGAATCTCGAGGATCCCTTGGTTGCATTTAGGAGTTAATGAGGTGGTCAACCCCCTACTCCAATATAAAATGACATATTCCCTTGATTTTCCTGCATCTAAACCATATTAGGCATTCTAAGTATGACACCATTAATACACCATCTATACTAAGCAACATATGACCATAATGCAATAAAATGTGAGAAAGAGAGACTAATAAGGCTAAAAAGGTAATTAACCCCTTAAAATGTACCTAATGATGGTGCTAATCACTACCCCCCTACCAAATGGTTTCTCATCCTCTAAGAAACTTAGTCCTCTTTCTTTATCTCTTTTAGTGCCTTAATGGCCTCTTTGACATCCCAGGGAACCAATGAAGGAGTCCCCTCAGGAGGGTAGAATCCAACATTCTTTTCTGCCTCCTCCCATTCTCTATTTTCTTCAGGTTGGTCTTTTACCTCACCCAACCCCAACATCAAAGTTGGATTGAGCTTTAAGCCATGCCATTGGATCTTCATTATTTTCATATCCATCTTGTACAAAGGTTCTCTTTATAGGGCATTTATCAATCTCTCTAGAGTATGATACTCCATGTTTCTAAGGCTAAAAGGGAGGCCATTCCATATCCTCTGAATTTCCATTACAGATTCCTCTCCCAATAGTCTAGAAATGTCATCAAAGTGTGCAGCGGCTTGTGCTCGGGTGTTGAGGTACTTATTTGCAAGGCTGGCATCATTATCTATCATTAGGTGATTGTTAATTACCCCTCTAGGGCTAAATAGTTCTGCCCTGATATGGAGAGGCCCCTTTCCTTCTGTTCTCATCACCCTTTTTACCTCCTCTGCCCTTTCCTCCTCACTAGTCATCCAAGAGGCTAGGGCCATCAACTACATATCCCCCATCCTAGGATTAGGATCCCAAATGTTTAGATCAATCAAGATAAGACTATGCATATATAATTCTGCCAACTTGGCCTTATCTACTATGTTGTACAGGTTACAAAAATAAATAAACTTCTTGTAGTTTTGGAAAGGTAATGATCCATAGGAAGATAGTGTTTTGATCTAAAACTTCAACCACTATTCCTTCAGGTAAATGGAATAAGAGTTTGAAGGATGCCTATGTTGGATTGCCTCCATGCAAAAATCTAGCATGGTGGAAATCTGCTTGCCATTCTGCTGTAGCTGGATTTGTAACCTTGCAATTTTTGTAGTTTTTCCTTCAACATTTCTTCCTTGAGTCCAACATCAGCCAAATCTCTTCCCATGTCAAAGAATTTTTCTTCCATGATCCCTACATCTTGCAGACCATTTTTTTTGGAAATTTTCATCCAGTGACATGTGTGTGCTCTCTCTTGCTCTAGCAGATAAAATAGGGGAACTGAGATCTTTCTAGGGATCAACCTTCCTCCTTCAATGAATGTGTACTAGGAGCTTAGATTTGGCTATGAGCTAGGATGTGTAATTGCTGATATGTATTTTGGAACAGATTTTGGAGAGGCAGGCTCCTCCTTTGGTTCCTCCTCTTTCTTCCCTTTGGAATCCTACCCTTCAATTTGTGCCTCTTTTTCAACATCTCGGGTCTCCTTCCCTTCCAAGGGTACCTTATCTCCCTCCCCCATGACCCTCTACTCTTTCTATGACACATATAGAGTTTCTTGTAGCACTTATAGAGTTTCCTGTAGCAAACTCTGTTTTTCCTGTATCAAACCCTCATTTTCTTTCTGCCCCTTCTTTTCTTCTTCTTGAAGGTCTGTGGGGGTTGGTACTTGTTTGAGGGATTCTAGCCTCAAAGAATGTATCCTCATATAGGTCACATGAGTCTTCTGAAGTGAGGTGACCTCTTGAATTTTTCCCTCTTCTAGGCTTATTTAATCTTTATTCTTGGGTGGATTTTCAATTGTTATTGGGCTTTTGGTTGATGTATTGGGTCTCTGTTGCTTAACCCTGGCACTCTTTCTGGTCCTGAATTACACGAGGGTCTGTATTTTCCTTTTTTCCTTCACTAGGGTGCTTAAAGTGGCTAAGGTGGCAACCACTTCTTTTTCTGAGGTTCCTGGTGATAGGCTGGTATGTTGGGGAGAGATGTCAGTGCTCGGCATGGGATCTAATATCTCTTCCTCTCCTATATTTCCTTCCTTTTTCTCTTATTTTTCTTCCCCCTCCTTTTTATCTCCTTCTCCTTTTTCATTTTTTTCTTCCTCTTCTTAAGTTTCCTTCCTCTTTCCTTAGGGTTTTTGTGTGTTATACTTCTGTCTCCATCTCCTCTTCTTCCTCTTCTTCATTTGTTCCTTCAGTCTCTCCTTTTTCTTCTTTCATACCCCTCTCTTCAAGACTAGAGCCAAGGGTTTGTCCAGGAGTGACAACTTGTGTCCCCATGAATGCTTCCCTATGCATACCTATGAAAGTGGACCAAGGTATATGGATGTTCAACCTATTGAGAACATCTCCTACTATAAGTTTGATGAGGACATGGTGGGCTAAGTGCTGATACTTTATTTCTCTCACTCTTTGGCTCATGTATCTGATGTAATGTAGGAGGAAGTATGGAATGTTTAGTCCCTACTCTAGTGGTAGATCTCCTTTCAATCTAAGCTCATGTAATAATCTAAAGTATTATCCATAAACCACACCGAGTCTTCCCTCACATGAAATGTATTTCATGATGTGATATGCCACTTCATCTCATGGGTAGGGGAGACTTTCCATTCTCACTCAATTTTTGTCATGAATTTATTCCTCATTAGGAAAAAATAAGCTCTTCTTGGAGGCAGTGCTGGACACTCTATCCTCTTTGTTCCACATGAATCCTATAGGAAAGGTTGTAACTCTACAAATTAATTCAGGGGTTATGGTGATGGCTAGTCCTCTAACCAAAATGGTGGCCCTATCATCTTCTTGTGAGTGAAAATCCACTGCAAATTCCTCAGCCACTTCATCATCAAAGCCCTTGAGGAGCTCTAAGAATCCTAGACACTAATGATTTCTAAAAATATCAACCACCTGAGGGCATAATCTAATTATTTTGATATCTACGGGTTCCCTTTTGTTAAAACCTCCCCCCATCTTATGAATGTGTTATGGATATGGTTGGATGGTTTTTGTCTAAGAACACTGGTGATATGGGGTTTCAGAGGCTTCAATTCAACATAAACTCATACTTTCTTGACCCTACTTTTCTTAACAACCTCTTAAATTATGAATTATAGTTGTGAATGTATATAAAATTTTCATGAAAAAATTCATAACATGGTGGGGTGAAATCCACTTAACTCTACATTCTGATGTTTCTTGCTTGGGAAATGGTGGTGTTGCATGTCAATACCATCTGTGAGTGGCTCTCATGGAAATTTTGATCACTGTGTAGCCTTCCTATAGGTTTCCTGTACCATCTGCAGACTTCTTGTAGCACGGGCTTGCATGCAAACTTCGACCTTGGTGTGAAATGGCTCTTATCTCTATCTTTCTCTAATTGTTTTAGAAATGCACAATGGAATGAATGAGAATGTGCCAAAGCACACCTTTATTCCAAATTAAGTGAACTTGGAGCAGAGTGGTGATTTGGTTTGGGAACAAGGTTTCCTCTTTTGGACCGTTGGCCCCACTCGATCCAGTCATTTATGTTTTCCTCAAAATCATCTCCATCTCCTCGTGATCTCCCCCTTAACTGATTTGAAAGCCCAGGTGGCATGCAAAAATCCGCTTCTCCTTCACTTTAATTTTACGAGGGTGGCCAAGTTGATTGTCCACCTTTTTGCATTTTTAACTCTCTATTCTTGACATTAACTCATTTTAGTCAATATGATGCATAAAGAGAGGGCGAGGGAGCCATACTTGAGCCTAACTATTGCTGAGGAGTTGTACAATTTCATTGATGTAGGGAGCTGGAGTCTGCTGATAGCCATCATTGTTTTTTTCTTCGTTGTGTTTATTTTTTATGCATATTTTATGAGTGAGCAACTTATTTCTGAGTGAGCTTCTTATTATTTTTGTATGCTGATTATTCTTGAAGGTGTTGCATGGAGATCCTAATATATTGTTGTTGGTGTGGCCTTGCTCCTAGAGTCTTTTGGTGATCATATGGAGCCACCTTCATCAGCTACCTTTGCATTTTTGGTTTGCTGTTACGTGTACATGATTTCTACAGGAAGTGATCATATTCATGTAGTAGTTCCATTTCTGCTGCTTTGGAGCTCCAATTAACTGAGAAATGAGGGGAAGTAGTGCAAGATTCTAGGGATAGAGTTATGGAGTGGATGGAGTGGTGGAGAGATGATGAGAGATGCCATGTGTAAATATTTAGCTAAACTAGCTCACAATGGCGAAAGAGAGGGTTTGGTGAGTGAATACTTATGCATGGAGTGGAGTGATGGTTAGGAGTGGTATGTATGGAAAAAATAATGATTTTCATGTCTTCCTTGAGGGTTAGGTGTCCTTGAGTGAGCTTGTTCTCTCTCAGATTACTTTCTTGTATCAATACAGGGGTTCCTGTAGCACTACATGAAATCTTGTAGTAGCATAGGACATCTTATAACACAACAAAGAGTAAGAAAACACGGGTTTTTTTCTCACTTGGAGGGAGAAATGGATGGATGGATGCATAATAGGGTTGATCATGGAGTGGGAAGGTAGAGGAGAGAGAGAAGAGAGAAATAATTCTGCTCCTATTTGCCCCAACTGTCCTTGATCAACAACTTGCAAAACATAAATAGGTGAGTGTATAGGTGCCATTTCATTTTTTTATTTTTCTCTTTTTATTTTTTTAAATATAGGTGGGATGCCTCCATAGAGGTTTTCAACCCACAAGCCTACCTTGGGCGCCTCAAAGAGGTTTTCACCCAAGGATCTTTTATTTTATGTTTTTTGTTTGTTTTTTTTTTTTTTTCTCTTTTTCCTATTTTCCCCCCTTTTTTTGCTCCAGGATCGCCTCATGGAGGTTTTCAACCCAAGAGTTGGCCTTGGATGCCTCAGAGAGGTTTTCACCCATGCCTATTTATTTTTATTTTTATTTTCTCTTTCTTTAGGAAGGCGAGGGGCTAGAAACTATGGAGCTTCCAATGAAATTCACCTCCCGATTTATTGAATTGATAAACTCAACCTTAGATAGGGGCTTCTTATACATTTCTAGCCTATAACCATTGGAAAGCGGGGGGATCCCCTCCTCATCTATGGTTCTGATCTAAACAACCCCATTTTCATGGCATTTTTTCCACTTGATAAGGTACTGGCCACCTTGTCATTAGTTTTCCTTTGAATTACTTGAATTTGGAGTCATAGAGTAGCACCCGATCTCCTTCTTGAAATGTATTTTCTTTGATATGCTTGTCATGCCAAAATTTCCTTTGCATATGAATTATGTTTGTGTGAAGGAGGGCCTGCATTCTGAAATCATCCAAACCATTTAGCTACAACAAATTTTCTTGTTGTGCCTTTGTGATGTCCAGGTCTAATTGAACTGCCATTCTTAGGGTGTTGTACTCAAACTCAATGGAAAGCAGAGCTTTCTTCCCATAAAATAAAACATATGGAGTAAACCCTCTAGTGGTCTTCTAAGTGGTATTGTAAGCCCAAGTGGCTTCCACCAATCTGTCTGCCCAATATTTTCTGCTGCTGCTCACAACCTTGGTGAGGATGCTCTCCAAGTCTCTATTTGTCACTTCCACTTGGCAATTTTCTTGAGGATGATAGGAAGTGGAAGTCTTGTGCTTTATCTTGTGCCTCCTCAGGAGGTTTTAAATGAGATGAGATGTAAATTGAGCCCCTTAATCAGTGATTAGCTCTTTGGGGTATCCAAACTAGTAGAACATATTCTCTCTCAGAAACTCAACTACCTTCTCTTCTGTTGCTAATTTTACAACCCTTGTTTCATCCCACTTAGTCAAGTATTCGGTGCAAACTATGATATACATTTTTTGCCTGAATGGTGGATCAATGGGTCCAATGAAGGACATGCCCCACTTGTTAAATGGATCTAAAACCACCTGAGGGTGCAAGGGAATTTCATCCCTCAGTGTAGGTCTCCCCATCCTTTGGCACTGATAACATCTATTGGTGTATCTCTTGGGATATTCGTTGAGGGTAGGTCAATAGTAACCTGCTTGCAAAGATTTTAAGGTTGTCCTCTTAGCAGCAAAGTGGCCCACACAGGGACTATCATGAAATGTCGAGAGGATGTAAAAAAATTATTCTTCCCTCACACATCTTTTGAGAATTTGGTCAAGACCGAACTTGAAAAGGTTTCCACCAATCCAGGTGAAAGGGGAACTTTTCTTGATAATCTTTATTTTCTCCCTAGATGAAAGGCTTGGAGGAAAATTTTCAGCAACCAAGTAGTTAGCTATGTCAGCAAACCAAGGGGACAGTGTTGAGATAGAAAATAGGTGTTCATCCAGAAGTTGATCATCCACCATCCCTTCCTCATCTATAGGTAGAGTTATTATAGATAATAAATATGCAACAACATTCTCCTTTCTTGGTTTATCAACAATTGTTAAATAAAACTACTGTAATAACAACAACCATCTAATGATTTTAGCATTAACAGTAGGTTTATTCATTAAATATTTGATGGTTGTATAGTCAACATGTTCAAAAGTATGATAACCAATAATATAGTTCCTAAATTTGTTAAAGGAATGGACAATGGCTAGAATCTCATTTTTTGTGACATTATAGTTAAGTTCAGCTTTGGACAGATTCTTGCTAATGAAATAGATGTAATAGGGTAATTTGTCTTCTAACTACCCAAAGGCTGCCCCCACAAATTTGTCTGATGCATCTGTGTGGATGTGGAAAGGCAGAGCCCAGTTTGGACCTCGAAGAAAGGGGGTAGTAGTTATATTTTCCTTAATGAGCTAGAAAGATTCTTGATAGAGAAGAGACAATAAAAATTCATAATCTTTGGCAAACAACCCAAATAATGGCGAGGACACTTTAATGAAGTCCTTAATGAACCTCCAATAGTAGCCAAACAAACCTGTTGGCTTGAGGGGTCCTGACCTAGGTTTGGTGTGCAAGGTTTTCCAACAAACCCCTATACTACTGGCCAGTCAGTGTCTTTTATTATTAAATCAGGGTGTGCGGACAGTCATCCTTCATGCCCACGATCATGTCCATGGAATGCCAGACCATGGATGACGTTCGTAGGTCATTTGCGTATCTTGAATGAGGGTTGACGCAAGGTATATCTACAAGTTGATCAACAGTGTTTTCGAGGCCTTTACTTCATTTTTGGGCGGGACTTCCTTGCGTAATAAGGCTGCATCATACGTCCTCATGTTATTTATTACTTGGGATTTTCATTGATTCTATCCAGATAGACACTACTTGGAAAATGAGTGCCGTAATCTACGCATGCTTGGGTCGGTGGTACCCTGGTAAGTCTGCGTCGAGCAAGGACGATCGCACCTTGAGTGTTCCTATCGAGTGTCCGCGTCGGTGTTGACCTTGGGGCCCATACGGCCATTGGGTTTCTATGTCTGAGATACTCTGCTCCAATATTTCCTTGAGTAAAGAATAGGTTCTGTGTAGGTGCTTCGCATAGGGTTAGCGATAGTCCTTCTGGGCTGCGTTCGTGGGAGCAGGTTCCCAGTGCTGATTATCCACCTACGTCCTCCTGGTGACGAGTTCTTTTGTGGTAGAGATGCGACGGAAAGTCTTGACGGTCTAAAGGTGCAACTTACCGACACCTCCTTCTGGCAAACCTTGCCAATTCTCCAATATAAAGGTTGGAAAAAGCATTGATTTTCCTTTTCCCAGCGAGAGCATTCTAGCCATCCTTAGGTTAACTTTGATCTTCATCCTGCGCAGTTATCTTATAAATGTAATCTAATTCCTCTTTTGCATAGGCTGGCTCTGTATGTCGTGTACCTTCCACTGGATCTAGGGGTACTATGACGCGCATACCTTTGTTTTCGAACACCATCATGTGCTTCTTGAGATTGATAACCCCCCCATGTCTATTGCCCAGTCTAGCCTGAGGAGCACAGGGTAGGGGTCCACGTCTTCAACTATTTCTATTACTTCAAAATCTGCTAGGACCCTGACCCCTGCAATGTCAACCATGACCTTTGGTAACATTCCCAGAGGAATGATCTTCTATTGATTTTCCATTCACAGCTGGATAGTGGACCATTCCAATTTAGGCTCTCCCATCCATTGCCATGTCTGTTTTGGTAAGACGTTGGCATCTGATCCAAGATCTAAGATAAACTGATCCATTTCATAGTCTTCGATCTATGCAGTTAACCGCATTTCTCTCCTGGTGCATTTCTTATAGCTGTACAGTTTTTGTACATCCTTGGTCTCAGGGATCAAGGTGGGATGAGCTACATAGGTATTCCGTAGTGCTAGGAGATTTCCTATGGCTTGTGGATTCCTTAGAAACTTCAGACATGCCTTTAAAAAGGGCCCAATTTCTTCGATCTGAGGTTGGGCAGGGGATGCCAATGGTGCTTGTTCATTGCAAGAAACTCCTTTCCGAGAGGCAAGCCCTTCTGTGTTTCCCTGGGTGTTCAACCCACTATGTGTCATGACGTTTACACTAGGATCCATCTCCCATAGCTTAGTTTTAACCCTCTGTATGTTCTGTGTAGGGGTAGGTTGTTTTTCCTGCATCTTGGCTATTAAAATTGGGCAGTCTTCTACCTCATGGTCCAGCTGCCTACAATATTTACACGACGGCCTGGTGGGATTAGGGCATTCTCTGGAAAAGTTACCTATTTATCCACAGTTATAACAGATTAGCTGACCTCATCCTCGGCCTGCGCTTCCTCCCCGAACTCCTCTGCCTAGTGCCGGTGATCCTCCAAAGTGCGCAACAAGTCTTGGCGATGCAGGATCCGATTGCACCCAATATAAGTTCCCATGATCCATCATTAAGTCATATGTTCAACAGTTTTTCTCATCATGTCCCACTGATTGGCAGAATCGGCACCATTGTTGCTTTAGTTTTGGGACGTACGCACCTAGTCGAGGTCAATGGTTCGTATAATGTAGGCCTGCTACTCGACAATCATCACACCATAGCGCAGATCCGCTTGATCCTGGTCACAACAGGACAGGTTCCCTACTTACCCCTGGGTGTATTGGACTAGGCCCTCCTTCTTGCATATAATCAGTTAGCAGAGGGCATTGATCCTTCGTATGGCCAGACACCCAGCAATGTATGCACCAAAGATCTACGCAAATTTCCTTTCCTCGTTATTTTCGTAGGTTTTGTATCTCCATATGCATAGCCCCAAGTTGTTCCCATATTTTTTGTATCCCTGCTGATGTATCCTCCCGGGGTGCAACTTCTAATTTCATAGCGATTTCCACATCTTTCTCCTGTGATTCAAAGGTATGATGACTCATCGGCGTACGCAGGTGAGGTAACAACATGGAGATGAACCACTTTGTATGTTGTCTATCATCATACTCGAACCCTCCTTCCCTAATTTCCTTCTTCAATCGCTGATTAGCCTCCCCTGCTAACTCAGATGCACCTTGTTTGAAGTCCTTTACTTCTGCTACCAACTGGGAATAAGATTTCGCCTTCCGGAATTGCTGATTTAGAGAGTCCTTGATATCTTGAATGGAGGCAGTCCCATTCTGGGCAACATATCGCATATACCAGTCCAGAGCTCTGTCTTCGAATGCTAAATATAGTTGTGCCCTCTTTATCGTGTCACTTGCCACATTCTGCATAGTCTAGACAGAGTCTGCCACAAACCAAAACTGGTCCATATCCTCGTCTCCTACCCCTTGAAGGTAGGTAGTTTCAAAGGCACAGCCATATCACTATCTAGGGGGGGTGGCGGTGCAACAAAATTCTTACCTTTGCGTGTCCGAGGTGGCGTTACAGCCGGGGGTCATGCGCAGCAGTGTCCTGAAACAGATTGTAGGTGGATCTCCCTCCTTCAAGGTTGGTCCGATAGTATTTACCACTGCAGGTCATGCTCCCGTCTAGATCCAAGGTCATTCAATTAGTATGACTACACAGAATTCTCTTTTCGCATAATAATTTCTTGATCAGTAATGGTAATTTCCTCAGGAATTTGCCTCGGAATCCTTTGAAAAATCATCGTTCGGCTTTAGAGTATGATACAAACTAATTAATATAAAATTATGTCACAGAGAATATTTCGTAGCTTTCAGTAAGGACGTACCTATTTTTCCACCTTTCTGTCGCTAACTTTTCACTGCGATTTTCTTTTACTGCGAACTCCTGGATCTGCCTTTCGAACCAGTCCTCGATTCTTTTAGGCTTCCAGTATTCCCTTGTCATTACCCAATTCCTCTCTCAGAATTGTCCCGGTCTCGGCAATGGAACCATTTGTTGGCTTGAGGGGTCTTGACCCAGGTTCAGTGTGCAAGGTTTGCCAACAAAACCCTATACTGCTGGCCCTTTCGGCAGTGACCTGCTTTCGCAGGTCACAGTCTCACCCGAAGTAGTATGGGTGGGTGCTGGAACCAGGTTTTCGCGCCCTAAGAAAGGAAGGGTAAGGCAAGAAAAGCTGTCATCTATTCAGATTACCTTGTTTCTTCTCAGGGTTAATTATGTATCTAATTGCATCCACATGCACTAGATCTACAATTATATGCTTTCTATAACATCAACACAAAATTATATAAACAGAGCGGAATAGATCTAGATCCAAGCATTCAGTACACAGACCTTTGCAGTGAAAAGACAGAAAATGATTGGCACAACAATTATCAGCAATTCATGCAACAATACTCACAGATTCAGATCTCTAATAATCCCTCACATTCATTCATTCATCAGTCTTTCCTTACAATTCCCTTCCCCACCTGCACATACAATAGCAGAGTCCGCACACAGCTGGACTAGGATCTCCGCGCACACAGCCAGCAGGAGTCCATTCCCAAAAACCCAAACAGATAGCTTATCAACAAATCGCATCAATAGCTCATCAATTCCTATCCTTTACCATTCGAAATATATCTCTATTTATAACTATCTAGCCTCAACATTCCTATGGTCCGCAACCAATGGTTTTCGGACCCCTAGTTTACCCTTTGACCCATTACAATACATTCGGAGCTTTGACCCGCCCCAAAACCCCTGCGCTATGCTAAATATAATCAAAAGTAATCAAAATGGACCAGTTTCACAGCTTGTTAGGAGACCCCGTTCCAACAAAACGTAGGAAATTTTTGACATCTCTCTACTTTTGAGGAACATGCACCCTTTTAATTATGGTGATTTTTTTTGGGTCCACATGTATTCCTGCTTATGATATTTAGTGGCCTAGGACCACCCCTTCTCTTTTTAAGAATTCACACTTTTTCAGACTCAGGGAGAGATGCATTTCTATCCAATTTCTCAGCACTTTTCCAAAATTGGAGAGTGCTTCCTGGAAATCATACCCATAAGGTGTGAAATCATCCATGTAGATTCGACAAAGTCATGGACTAGTTCAGAAAAAATGCTTAGGATTGCTCTTTGGAAAGTAGCAGGGGAATTTCACAACCCAAAGGGAAGGAATCTATATGAGAATGTGCCCTAGGGACACGTGAAAGTAGTCTTGTCCTGGTCCTCATGGCTAATTTGGATCTGGTTATACCCACTGAACCCAACTAGGAAAGAAAAAAACTTCTTCCCTACAAGGCCATCCAAGACTTGATATATGAAGGACAAGGGGAAATGGTCCTTCTTAGTGGCTATGTTTAGTTCCCGGCAGTCAACATAGATTCACCACTTTCCATTCTTCTTTGGGACTGGAGCAAGAGGAGACACCCACTCACTATCCGATATGGGATAGATGAAACCTGCATCCAACAAGTTTTGCAGTTCTTCCTTCACTATGTCCTTTAGAGTTGGGTTCATCCTCCTTTGGGATGGAGAACATGCTTGCATCCTTATTTAATTTAAATATGATGTGTGCACACTGAGGGATGCACCCCTTTCATGTCTGTGTAGTCCCAAGCAAATGCATTAGGTTTTCTTTCAAGGGCTGGCATAACTGCTCTTCTTATTTGGCTGAGTGGGATCAGTTAATCTTCAGATATTTTGATGGGCCAAATTCCATAGCCTTGGTGGTTTCATAGGTTGACTCAATTGGGTTTAGTTCCATCCAAGGGTGGCTTTTAGATTCTTTGACTAGGTCATTGAGTGAAATTCCATTGGGGTGCTCGTTTTGAATGATGTGGTCAATGAGCTCATCCTCATTGGGTTTTCCCCCTCTAAGAACAACATCTATGGTACAAATGGGGTAGGGTGTGGTACTGTATAATTCATCTTCATCTGCTTCATCCTCCAACCACAAAGGTAGGTCATGGTCAAAGGAAGGTTGGATAGGAGGATATAATACCAGCTATTTAGGCAAGGGCCCATTATTTATAGTCATGTTTCTGGCCCTGTAGTTGATATAAGCATCGAATGTGGCTAACCAAGGTCTTCCTAAAATGAGAGGATATCCATTAAACTTGGGTTTTTCTAGAGGACCATTAAATATGTAGGATACTCCCAAGAGTTTATTGAGACCATAACATCCTTAACAATTCCTTCCGAAGCTACTGTGGAACTATTTGCAAGTTGAAAAAAAATGGTGGTATTTCTCAGAGATCCTTGGAGGTTGAGTTTAAGCATAGTTTCCTTGGTCATCACATTTATGTCAACCCCGAGATCAATTATAGTATTGGGGTCTATGACACCATCAATATGTACATCTACTATAGGAATTCCAGGGTCTAGGCACTCCAGGAAGATCACCCTTCCCAACATTAAGTTAGATAACTATCACACTACATTGATGGTGGGGATGTCTTTCTTATTTCTCTCGGGTTTACTAAATAAATTTTATTTTATGAGCCTATTGTAAATATGAACATCCTTAATGGCATGCAGAAGGGGTATTTTCACACACAATTTTTTCAGTTCTCCCAGAAGTTCAGTCTCTTCTGGGGTGTGCTGACTAGAGTGGATTAGGCGCTCAGGAAAAGGAGGTTATTGGATTTGAGTGTTTCTTTCTTCATTTTACTCCTCAACCTCTGCAGGTAGAGATGGAGGATGATCGTCTGGGAGTACTCTTCTCGAATTGAGGTTGATTTCATGTATCTACATAACATAAGTTGGATAGGATGTTTCCCCACTGTAAACCTGCTGTGCCTACTTGTTGTTCAGATTTGGATTAGGATGGGCAGGCATTTGAGGAAAATTAGGTGGAGAATAATGGGTGATATGAGGTTGAGGTTGGGGTGGAGGCAGTAAAGCAGGTGGTTGATTGTGTTGGGGCCTCCACTCTTGTGATGGGTTGCTCCACTGAGGTGGTGGAGGTGTAGATTTTATCCTTGTACAAAAATTATCTGCAAATGATTCTTAAAAACAGAAAATAAACAATAGCGAGAGCATAAAACATAAAAGATATATACACAAATATTTTTCCCCTAGATTCCAAATTAGGAATACGAGCTTTATTTTTCATTATATTCCTTTTAGTGTTACAACACAAATATATAGATGTCGAAGCAATCATAAACCCCAATCGATCAACCCTGGATTAGAACATAATTGTAGTTCCCTTGATTGGATCTACAAAATACCAGGGGAAAAAACCATCATGCCCCAAAACCATGTGAAAAACCATGCACAAAACCATAGGTGGGTCCAATTTGTTTTTCATGGGGTGCTGCCCTGGACCCCGTGCCTTGCAAACCCCTATATAGGGGGGGATGCCATCCCCAATGTGGCCCCCATGCTATGCCTGACACAAGAAAATGGGGGCTACCACACCCCTCTTACCCCTTGCTTCTAGTCGTGGAAATAATATAACACAAACCCAACATGAGGAACACATTACTAGAATGGTTGGTTCACATGCTGAGGGTGATATGGAGGGTTGTAAGGCCAAGTAGGAGGTGTAGGCCACGATGGAGGAGTGGATTTGTATCAAGATTGAATAGGTGCATTCTGGTTTGTATGATATTAGGAGTAAGTTGCACCTTGCATGCCTTGTTGATATGACCGAGGTCCTTGAGGCCTCCTTTGATTTATGCAACATAAATTCTCGGGTCCTCCTTCCACACCTTGATATTCAACTTTGAGCCTAGGTAAGGAGGGACACTTATCTATGGCATGATTCTCTTCACAGACTAAGAAAACCTCTATGACATTTAGTGGAAATAAATTCCAAGGGTGTTTTCTTCTACATCTATGAAAAAATATAGCCAAGGCCCTCTCTGCTTCCTCTTGCTTCCTCTTGATCTACATTGTCTCCATTTGCAAAAGAAAGGTATGAAAAATCTCACTTTTGAAGTCATCCAACATATTTCCAATCTCATGGTTGATGGAGGTGGAAGAGGAAGGGGTTTTGGTCATGCTTTGGCTAGCTCTACCTTTCTTCATAGCTGCCCTAGAGTGATTTCTAAAGACAATTTTGATGTCCTCATAAGGCAGCTGGTAGATGTCTCCTCCAGAAAAAATATTAAGGGTTTCTATCACCTCTTCCCTGATCCCTCAAAGAAGTAGAAATTTAAGTGATCTAGGATCAAGGGTGATTTGGGATCAAGGTTAATCCAGGATAAAGGGTGTAGTTGAATATTTTATAGCGTAGTTGGAATCTTTCTTCATAATCCTCTAGGGATTCATCAGGTCCCAAATTCATCCTAAATATTTCTTCTTTGGTTTCCTTGGACCTACAATAGTCTATATATTTGTTGTTAAAGGAATCTTGCATCTGTGCCCAGATAGTGATGTTGGTCCTAGGAAAACCCATGAACCAGTGCAAGGCTGCATCCTAGAGGGTGGATGGGAATAGTTTTAGCTTTTGGTCATCTAAGGCATAGTCATAGGTCCCGGAGACAACAAAAAATTCATACATGAAGGTGTCAGGATCCTCAGAAGTAAGCCCATGGAAATGTTGAATGGCTGAGGGACTAATGTTATTCATTCTATTTTCCCTATTTGTTTCTCTAATGGGAAAGAATCCTTTGGTCCCAGTCTCAGCCATGACTTGAATTGATGAAGCAGGTTCCTCAGATGAAACAAGTTCCTCTTCTTCTCCAATAGGTTCTTCAAAAATTTTAAGTGGCTCACCTATGGTATGGTCAACTTCACAGTCACTGAATAATATTGAAGGGTGACTGTGTGGGGATGTGGTGGTTTTTGGTAAAAAATTTCCTTGGTTATCCCTACTCCTACGAGGCATGAAAGTCAAACTATTTTTGTATTTTTTAATATTTTGGAACTAAACACAAAAGAAATCAGAAAAGAATGCTAAAACAGAATCAAAACATCTACTTAGACACCTCCCCAGCAACGATGCCAAAAAGTGGCGAGCGTTGGTATTTCACAAAGAGTGTTGCAACTCCGAGAGGCTACACTAATTTACTTTATCAACCTGGGGTTCGTAAAAAATTGGAGGTGACAGTGATATATACATAATATATGAATTATACTCATGATATCCTCTTCTCAGTTCTATGATGGGGTGCTACAAATAGGGTTACTTTTAGGATATGAAGTCTGTCACACTTCTGAATGAAAACTAAGACTGAAAAAAAACTCATGAAAATTACTCTATTATAAATACAAGAAACTATTCTAGATCATAAAGACTCATATATCTATTTGTAAGAAAGGAAATCCACACAAATAAGGTTAAACTAAGTGGAATTCATGATTTAAATTGTTGAATTAAACTTGTAGAAAGGGAAACTAATCTAGGAACAAATGCTGAACCAAATGTCTGATTTAAATCTATTTATCTCATGCTTGACTTCTATGCTTAACAATGCATCTATCAATGACCTAACTATGCTTGTAAATAAAACTGTTTTGAAGCAAACGAAGGGGGCACTAAGGTGA
Source organism: Pinus albicaulis (assembly GCA_034641835.2). NCBI lineage: Eukaryota > Viridiplantae > Streptophyta > Pinopsida > Pinales > Pinaceae > Pinus > Pinus albicaulis. The sequence continues at coordinate 144,716 of JAXQQM020068887.1, read as the reverse complement.
CCTAAGAGGGTCTTGGACTCATGGTTTTAGAGATGAAGGTGTGTTGTAGGTTGTGCCAGGTCTAGATGAGGTAAAAGAGAGGTTTTGGGTTGAAGAAGTGATTGATTGGTGTTGCTACAGGATTTCATGTAGTGCTACTGGATGTCCTGAAATGCTACAAGAAATAGGTCGAGAGTATTTTGAGGCCAGAAATTGTGAGGAAAGGGGTAGGATAGGTGAAATAAAGGTGGATCTAAGTGGATGAAAGGTAGCCAACCATTTTTCCAAGCTCAAAAATTCCCTCAAATTTTGGCTTGCACCTCCAAGGTGGCTCTTGGTGTTGTGGTGGAGATGTCCAAAAATAGGTTTGAAGGTGATTTGGTTGGAAGTTGGTTGATGAGGGGTGGAAACTGAAGCTAATGGTGTTGGTGGAGTCCTCCTCTGCTGCTCTATTCAAACCTGCAAGAAAAATATATGTTCATGCAGTTATCATTGACGAATCTATTATGAAAATGGTGGAAAAGATGAGTTGAATTTAAGCAATCATACCTATGCACTAAAAATAGAAAAATAACTCCACATCTACAACATGTTCATGATAAACAAAGAAACCTATCTAAATTTTCCAAGAAATCATAAACTGAAAGAAAATTTGGGTCTGTGGTGAAGATCTACCCTCCTAAAACCCTAATGGAAGAGGTGAGAGAGTGAGGCTTTAACACACAATTTTATATTTTTCTATGCTACTGCAACATGAAAGGTAAAGAAACAAATAAAAAAAAAATGAAATGGAAGCAAACCAAATAAAACAATATGAAATGTATGCAAACTAACTACAACACTTGAAATGGAAGCAAACCAAATACAGTGAGATGAAATGTAAGAAAATTGACTACAACAACATAAAAGGTAAACACAAATACATAAGAGATACTGAGGCCAATGGATTGGGCCCTAACCCACAAGCTCAACTTCCTGTAACTAACTCAATGAAGAAGAAATTGAATACTCCTTTTATTTCATAACCAATTATGCTACATAGCATATGAAAGACACAAATCCTTATTACAAGAGCTAAGAGTGCTCTATCTATCTCCAAAAACCGAATCCTAATGAGCTCTTTCTCTGCCCTATTTTTCCTAAATGGTAGCTACCAACAAATCCCTAAAAGGTAGGTAATTTTTCTCCTTGGAACTCGAGAGAGTGGATCTTGGCTCCACTTTATTTTGTACTTGCTTGACTGCCTTTGATTTCGAGCTATTGGAGGAGAATCCCGAGGATCCCTTGGCTGCCTTTAGGAGTTAAGGAGGTGGTAAAACCCCTACAATCACTCCTTGATGTCTACTCCGAGCCTTGATTGTGTAATCTTCAGCAAAATGGCATATTCTCTTGATTTTCCCGCATTTAAACCATTTTAGGTAGTCGAAGTATGACACCGTCAATACACCATCTACACTAAGCAACATATGACCATAATGCAATTAAATGTGAGAAAGAGAGAATAATAAGGTTAAAAAGGTGACAATTAACCCCTTAAAATGTACCTAATGATGGTGCTCATCACTATTGTTTCCATAAATAACATATGTACTAGCCACTTCATGCCATGAAACTTCACATACATTATATCATACATGTGTCCCAAGTGGCTAAGATCCCCCATGATGAGTTCAAGATAGAAGTGGTTTTCAGGAGGTGGGAAAGGGGTACACATCCCTATTCACCCCATAAGGGGGTTTAAAAAAAAGGACATGGGGGTGGGATTTGATCCACATATGTGTGCATAGGCCATGAGTCCATTTAATACAATCTATCTAGGTGCAACCACATGTTCGACCTCAACCTCAAAGTTGCACCTTTGCGGCTTTAAGTTACACCTTCATGAGAACCGAATCTCACTCAAGAGTGAAAAGCTTCTCACTTTCCACCATTGGATCTAACCAATTTTGAATTCTTCAAATTTACTTATATTAAAAGTTTGATTGATTTAAAATTTGTTTTTTTTAAAATAAATATTCATAATTAATATAATAAAATAAATTTTCATGATTATAATTTATAGCTTTTGAATAAGATTAATGTTTTTTTTATTTTTTAATTGTTTTTTACATTTATATTCCATATGAGGGCTATGAATGTTTTGGTCCTCCAAGGAATACTCATTTTCAACAACAAGGCTCGAAGGCATTACATCAAAGCTCATTATGTCACTTGCGAGAATTGAGCTTGAGTGGGGAGGATCCCAATAATTTCTTGCAACCACCTCAGATAAACCCTTCTAACTAGTGTTATATTTTTTTTATTCTTCTTAATTTATAATTATTACTTATATGATTTATTATAATGATCTTATTAAAAAAATATGTATTATTAAATCATTTGAATGTGTGTGTGTGTGTGTGCAGTAGACTTTTATCCATTTATGTATGATTTCATATCAAGTTGGATCACTATTTCAAAGTGGCCTCATGGATTTGGGTTAGGCCCTTATGATAATGGTGAAAAATTCCCCTTTTTCGCCATTAAATTCACCCCCTTAAACTTATAAAACTTTACTTTAAAAATTTAATCGATTTAAAAATTATTTTATAAATATATATTTATACTTAATATAATAACATAAAATTTCATATTTCAAATTAAAAATATAAAGGTGAAGTTCATTACATTTTAATATAATATGCAATCTGAATAATAATTACATGTAATATTGATTAAATATAAAACAATTTTTTAAGAGCTTACTTATTATAATTTGATTCTAAATGTGATTTTTTTTTGTAAGTCTAAAAATTCTATCGACCAAATTTTCCATCAGACTTTATTTTATCGAAGGATTTGCCTTATATTAATGATATCTAATTAGAGAGGAATGGTATTGAGAGTAGGAAAGAATATGTAAAGGGACTGAAGAAAAAACTAGGGAGATGAAACACCCAAATCAAGACATCCTTAAGGCGACCCCTTTTTCCTTTATTTTTTGAAACCTTGACGCAACCTTCCGAAGGCCGTTTGATCACAACGATCTAAAAATTATCATTAGATGCCGATGGAGATCCTTTATCATATTCCGAAGAAGATGACCCATGATCGCGTTACAATATACTTATAAAAACATTACTATTCAATATCTCTGTGCTGGTTGAAGGAGCATGGTCCATGCCAGGAGCCGTTGACCCTTGGAACTTGTCTCCCAGATGGATTTCATCATCAACTTCTTCATCATGCTTGTTCGATGTAGAGGAGGCCTTGCCATCCATAGGAGGAGGGTTGCAAGCTTCCAACTCTTAGATATGGAATTATTGATGTTTCGCTTCTATTGAGAATTAAAAATTGGGCATGAATTTTGTAAGTGGCCTATTTGATGGTAGCAACGAAAAAAAAAAATATTATCTTAATCCAAAGCCTAATTCCAATTAAAATCACCCATTTTTAAATTGATTTGATATGGAAGCCTTTTAATGATATCAATTTCAACACACATTCCGCTATAGGTGTATACACCAAGCTGCCCAGAAGAGGCATTAGTAGTAAGATAACAACCCAGACTATCTCTAATGCCCTGAAAGTCTATGTAGAGCCACAAGTGAGTTTGTATATTAGGAAGCTTGATCCATATTAGTGTTGAAAATGCAGCAATAAATTCCTAATAACTTGAATGAGTTAACTGAGGCGATATAATTTTTATCATTTAGTTGGCTTAGTTAATTCAATTTGGGGCATGAACTTGAGTTGTGTTCAATGATTCCTAAATTTTAGGAGCCTAGGTTGAGTTAAATTTATTTGTAATAATTTAATTCAGTTAAATTGAGTTATGGTTAGTTAAACTAGTTCCAATTTTTGGAATAACTAGTGGGAGGTGTAGTAGTGGGGTGTAACTTTAGTGTTTAACCAGTTAACTGATCAATCAACCTAAATTAGATCATGCATGCATAGAATTAGAGTTACCTAGTTGAGATTGGGGTTCAAGGTAAGTGTACTATCAGTTGTAAACTATTCGAAGTTGTAAGGTGGTGCATGCAGTCAGAGAAGGACCTAAATGAATTACACAATCCAGATTGAGGAATTTCCTAAATAATAGGGGCTAATTCCTTGAGAAAAAATGTAAGGAAATAGGAGTTTGGAGGGATTGAAAATTGACTAAGTGTTGGCCAAAGTCAGCCAGTCAGGTAGAGGATAGAAGATACAGGTGCAGGTTGATCTCAATATTGAGCAAAGAAAATTGTATTCATCTAGATTATTTGATTAATGCAATATAGATAGGAAGGCGTTTTGATAATTTTCTTTCCCTTATATAAATATATGAGTATGTGTATTGAAACATGATGCATGTTTTTGATATGTGTTCTCGATCGTGAATTTGCTTCCACGGATGAGTGGAGTAGATTTTAGTCTTATGTTTTAGTAAATTACAAGAGAAATTTTGAATCTACATTAAAATTGTACATGGTATCATAGCATGATTCACTATATAGAAGATAATTCAAATTTGTCTTTGCAGGAGGATCAAATTTGTAGGATCAATTCTTCAGATCTAGAAGGATGGAATTCCATGGCCTAAGACTCGTGTGCCCTTGAGGGAAGATAAAATTATTTTTCTTGGAAGGACCGCATGGAGGCAATGCTGGAAGATAATGCGTTGAAGGAATTCATTGATAATGATATCCAGAAACCAACAACAATTGATAATTAGAGTCTAGCAAAATGGAAGAAGTGTGTAGCCAAGGACAGGAGGATAATTTTGAAGGGAGTACGAGACCATATTGTCTCTAATATCCACGTGAAAGAGTCTATATGAAATGTGGCAATCATTGACATATTTTTTCCAAAACAATAGTGACCATATGAAGCTGGCACTCAAGGACAAGCTTCAAAATATCAAGATGCAGAAGGGCGAGACAATATCACGGTACCTGAGCAGGTTCACACAATTTTGTGATGAACTTGGGAGTGTTGGTGTTATAGTTGTGGAAGATGCTCTAGTAAACATAACACTTCTAGGCCTTCCCAAGAGCTATCACAATTACTAGGATTCGGTAAATGGGAGGGAGAAGCTACCAAATTGGGAAATATTATGGTCTGATTTTGTGCAAGAATAAATAAGGCAAAACACCAGAGACGAAACCTCATCCAAGTGTGATCATGAGGAGAAATTTTCCTTGGATGGAAAGGAAAAGCAAAGGAAAGGGAAGAAATACCAATCCAAAGAAGATTCAAATCAAGGGGGATAGAAGAAAGACTTGTCAAAAATCAAGTGATTTCACTTTCATGAACTGGGACAATATGCCATGAAGTTTCCACACAAGAAGGTGAGAAAGAAGGCCTTAGGAGGAGAAGCAGGTGAAACTTTGGCTTCATAGTTTGAGTTGGAATTCACCCTCATTGCATGCATGGAAATCATAGTGATGGGTAGTGTGTTGTATTTGGATACTGGTGGCTCATTCCATATGACAGGAAACTGATAATCTTTCAGTGACTTGGAGGATAAGTACCTCCATATGGACATCGAGATGGGAGCTGATAGGAGGTATAACAAGATCGAAATTGGTATAATTAATTTTTAAAGGGAGTTTGTATCCCCTCCTAGGCTCAAGGATGTGATGTTTTTTCCGGGTCTAAAGAAGAATTTGGTTTCTGCCGCGATGTTGGAAGACCGTGGCTATGATGTGATATTAAGAAAAGGAAAGGAATTACTAAGACACATCACCATGGGGCAAGTGAATCAGAACGGGGTTTGAGTGAAGAACCTATACAAGTTGAATGTGGAAGATTGTGCTGCTTTGAGCACAAAGATGAAGAGGGTCCAGAGTTGAGATATCGCTGAATTATGACATATAATATTTGGCCATTTGCATCATGGAGATTTAAATATCATGCAATATATCACCACAGGCCTCGCTAAAGGAGCACTAGAGAAACAAAATACATGCAAAGGGTGTACCTTGGGGAAGTACATAAAATCCAACTGCAATTATTGGGATAGCAGGGTGCATGCAATCCTTGAAAGGATCCACTTTGATGTCTACGGAAATTTCTAGAAAACCTCCATTACCAGGAATAGCCATTATGTTATATTTTTAGATGATTTCTCACAGAAGTGTTGTATTTTCTTCATCCAGAAGAAAGACTAGAATTTCTCCAAGTTTGGTGAATTTAAAGCACTTGTTGAGAAAGAAACTGACGGGAAAGTGAAGGATATGAGGAACGATAACAATGGTGAATATGAATCAAATGAGTTTAAAAATTTATGTGCAAAGGAAGGAATTCAACAAGAGTTGAAAACACCCCACAACCCAAAACAGAATGGGGTGGCTGAGAGGAAGAACAAAATTATTGTGGGAGCAACAAGGGATATGCTACATGAATAAGGACTATCACTACGCTTGTGGGATGAAGCATCCAACACAATGGTCTATTTGAAAAACATGAGTCCTCATCAAATTCTTGAAATGAGTACACGAGAAGAAGCTTTTCCAGGGAAGAAACTAGATGTGTCACACTTTAGGATCTTTGGATCATCAGTTTATTATCATGTTTCCAAGGAATGAAGGAAAAATATAGAGCCACAATAAAGTTGGGCATATTTGTGGGGTACACTGATACACCTCAAAACTATAAGGTGTACCTTCCATCTCTCAGAATGACAGTTGTTTGTAGAGATGTGAAGTTTGATGAAGAGAAGGAAATGAAGCATTCCCTTGAGAGGGAGCTTCAGTTGCATGCATATAAAGAGATTTTGACTCCAACGGAAGAACCTCAAGAAGATGTGGAGCATCCACAAGCATAGGATTAGAGAATGGAGACAAACACTCAAGTAGAAACATATAGGGAATGAAGGAAGAAAACCAGTGAAGCTAGCTGGTTATTACATTATGCTAGAGAGACTGTGGGAGCACCCACATCATAGTGCATGCAAATGAGGTCACTGAATCAATACACTGGCTACATGGATCAGATGAGTGAGCTAGTAGAGATAGAACCATCCTCATTCGAGGAAGCAATGAAACAACCAGTATGGGTTGATTCCATGGTATAGGAATATGATTTCATTGTCAGAAATAGTTTTTGGGAAGTGGTCCCAAGACCAGAGGACAAATTGGTGGTGGGTTCGATATGGGTATACAAGTTGAAGTAAGCAAGAGACGGAAGCATCGAGAAACACAAGGCCAAATATGTGGCTAAGGTGTTCTCTCAAGTGGAGAGAATTGAATATGAGGAGACCTTTGCTCCAGCAGAAAGATGCTCTTCTATCAAATAAATTCTAGAACTTGCAACGTATATGGGGTGGAAGATTCAACACATGGATGTGAAGACAACATTCCTCAATGGAGTGATTGAGGAGGAGGTGTACATTGAACAACATGAAGGATTTGATACCTTCGACAGAGAGTCTCATGTGTGCAGACTCAAGAGAGCATTGTATGGATTGAAACAAGAGCCCCATGCTTGGTACACCAAGATTGAAAACTATCTCACCAGGTTGGGCTTCACCAAAAGTGAAGTAGATGCAAACCCTTACCATATTGTTGTTGAAGGTAAATTGTTGATTATAGTAATATATGTCGATGATTTTATTTTAATTTGTGATGAGAAGTTGATCAGTTATTGCAAAGAGGATCTTGCAAGAGAATTCAAGATGAAGGACATGGGACACATGCATTATTTCCTTGGTTTGGAAGTATGACCAGCCTAGATCCATCTAAGTCCGGATCTATCATGCGCCGAGAGGGATCAAATCTCTCAAGGTGCAAACCTAATTTTTAAGTGAAAAACTTGAGGAAAGGTTTGCACCTTGAGAGATTTGATCCCTCTCGACGCATGATAGATCTGGAGTTAGATGGATCTAGGTTGGTTCCAGTCGTGTGAAGCCAAGGAAAATATATAGAACATATGATTAATTTTATGAATAATATGTAAATACATCTAATATAAATATAATAATGTTATATATGCTAAATATGTCTGATAACTAGTCATTTTAATTTTAAAATTTGCTTAGTTACCTAAGTTTGTTGAGATAAATATTGTTAATAAATTTAATGATGAAAAATGATGAAATAAAATTTTTGAATGCAAAGTGACAATGTAATACTGTTGAATGATAGAAAATGTGAATAATAAGAATGCACTCAATTACAAATAGTCTTCATTGTAATCAATCTCAAATTATTTTCTTCTACTATTCTTATTGTCACCTTTGTTAGTTTTGTCATCTTTTCATATCGATTATATGAAAAGCACAATTGAAATCATAAATCATTTAAATATTTTCTGGACCTATTGTACTAAAAATCATACATTTTCTCTCTTGCTCTTCAACATTAATAGGTTGAATTACTAAAACATAAAAATAAATGTACATTGTCAATAATTTTGTCTGCTTACAGTGAAATTAATGCACAATGTTAATCTAATCACTTTAAAATTAATGTACCATCTATGTACATCCAATTACATCAAATCAGAAATCAACGTTTACACTGAAATCAATGCATATAATGCAAACAATGAAATAGGATTAGAAAACATCTACAGTGAAATGGATGCATCTAATGCAGGTAATCAAATAGGATTAGAAATCATCATCTACACTGAACTTAATGTATCTAGTGCAAGTAAGCAAATAATATTAGAAACCAACATCACTGAAACCAATGCATCTAGCGCAAGCAATCAAATAGGATTAGAAATCACCATCTATACTGAAATAAATGCATTTAGTGCAAGCAATCAAATAATATTAGAAATCATGTACATTGAAATCAATGCATCTAGTGGAAGTAGTCAAATATACTTAGAAATCAACATCTACACTGAAATTAATGCATCTAGTGCAAGGAATCAAATAGGATAAAAAATCGTCGTCTACACTAAAATCAATGCATTTATTGTGAGAAAAAATATATGATTAGAAATCATCTACATTGAAATCAATGCATATAGTGCAAGAAATTAAATATAGTTATAAATAAACATATACATTAAAATCGATACATCTAGTGCAAGCAATCAAAATGGATTAGAAATCTCCATCTACACTGAAATCAATTCATCTAGTGCGTGAAATATTCTTCCCTCTCTCCCCCCCGACGTACATCTTTGTTTCCTTCCCTCTATCCACTCTCTCACATCCTCCCTTTCCTTCCTATCTCTCCATTTCTCTCCTACATCTCTATTGCTCTCTCTCTTCACCCTCCAACTTTGTTACTATATCCCTACCTCTCTCCTTCTCTCATCCCTTCTCTTCATATCTCATTATTTGTCTCTTTATCTCATCCGAAAACATACACACTCTCTCTCCATATCTCCCTTGTCACTTAATCTCTCTCTCCACTTATCAATCTCTCTGTATTTCTTCTTTGCTCCCTCTCTCCCCCTCTAAATCCATCTCTCTCTCTCTCTCTCTCTCTCTATATATATATATATATATATATATATATATATTCCCTCCAATTTTCTCTCTTCCCCCATCACTCTCTTTCTCTCTCTCAAGTCCTCTCTCTCTCTCTCAACATCTACACTAAAATCAATGCAGATAGTGCAAGAAATCAAATAGGAGTAGAAATCACCATCCACAATGAAATCAATGCATCTAGTGAAATAAATCGTCTTCCCTCTCTCCCCCCTCCAACTCCATCTCTCTTTCCCTCCCTCTCTCCACTCTCTCACATCCTCTCTCTCTTCCTTCCCCTTTCTCCCTTTCTCTCCCATGTCTATATCTCTCTCTTTCCCTCTCTCTCCCTCTCTTCACCCTCCAACTCTGTGAATATATCCCTCCCTCTCTCCTTCTCCCCCCATTCCTTCCATCTCTCCTTTTTCTCTTTATCTCACCCCAAAACATACACACGCTCTCTCTATTTCTCCCTTTTCACTCCCTCTCTCTCTCCACTTCTTGCTCTCTATGTATTTATTCTTGCCTCCAACTCCATATCTCTATCCCTCCCTCTCTCCTCCTATCTCCCTCCCTCTCTTCTCCTCTCTCTCTTCCTTCCTCTCTCTCCCTTCCTCTCCTACCTCCCTCTCTCTTCCCCCATCTCTCTCTTTTCCATTTAATCCTCTCTCTTCCCCCATAACTCTCTCTCTCTCTCTCTCTCTCTCTCTCTCTCTCTCTCTCTCCGCCCTCCAATCCTCTCACTATCTCCATCCCTCTCTCCTCCTCTCCCCCCCCCCCTCCATATTTATGTCTCCCTCTTCCTCCCGTACCCTTTTCTACCTCTCTCACTCCTCTCTCTCTCTCTCTTCATTCCTCCTCTCCCCTCTCCTTGATTTTATCCCCATCTCTCCCTTCTCACTCCCTCTATCTCTCCACCTCTATCACTCTATGTCTTTGTTCTTCCCTTCCATATATATCTAGAGTTAATATATATCATGATACATTAATGTATATAATAATATAGAAAATTTAATATTGTATTAATCCAAAGTTATTAAATATAATAATATTAATGTGAATATTAGATTTAATAATAATAATAATATTATTAATATTTTGATATTAATATTAGGGATAATAATGGTTTTTTGGCATGATATTAATAATAATTTGGCCCATAGTATTTGACCTATAGGATTCACCTAAATAAAACCTATTTTTTGAGTGTTGGTAAATATAAAGAGATTTATAGAGTAAATATAAAAAATAGGCTTTATTTATTTACCATTCCTCTTTTATTTACAATGGTATTTGGCCCATAGACTTGGTATATAATTAGATGTTGATTTATAATGATATTTGATATGTTTTTATATATTTATCATGCCTCTTTATACCTCTTTTATATTGATTTATTTATTTACCATAGTTCTTTTATAAATATGGTATTTAGCCCATGGTATTAATAATAATTTGGCCCATGGTATTTGGCATATAGGATTCACCTAAATAAAACTTCTTTTTTGACTTATTGTAAATATAAAGAGGTTTATGGAGTAAATATAAAAAGAGGCTTTATTTATTTAATGGAAGTAGTCAAATATAATTAGAAATCAACATCTACACTCAAATTAATTTTTATTTTCATCTTTTTTTCTACTGTTTTCTATTGCATAATGTTTTCTCGCCCTTTCCAGATGGTAGATAATGGTTTCTATAGTGAGTGCTTTCATACAAAATTAAATTTGACAAATGATTAAAATCTACAATGATAACCTATATGGACTTTTTATTCCATTAAATTTTATAACTCTTTCTATGTCTATAACGCAATTCAGAAGTAAAAGGCATTGCATTATTGAGTAATTTTATGAAGAATCAATTACAAAACACATTTTACAATTTTTCCTTGCTATCTTTCAAAACGAGTATTGTCTGCATTGCCTATAAGCATGCTTTTAAATTATAGTTTCTTCAATCTATGCTTCACCATACAGGTGTCAATCACATAAATAGTGACAAACTACCATGTAATGAAAATTTTCATACTCCCACCAAAAAATAAAAATGTTTACTTTCCATAACGACTCACTCTCGCTCTCCTCCATTGATAAGAAACCCTAATATTGACAATGCTGAGATGGTTGACACCTCATCAATAGATGAGTCTATTTCAATAGTTGTGATAGCCAAAGTAAGTGGAAAATATTTCTGGAGGTTTATGTGAACCCAAGTGAGAACTTACCATTGTGTAATTGCATAATTCGCATTCGACCCAATAAATATAATATATTAAAACCCAGGTGATTTCAAAGATTATGTGAACCATGGAGATTCAGGTAATCTCGTGCAGATTTTCTTGATCTTTGTGATATTATTCATTGTGAGCATTTGGTATCTACGATGAATGATTTATGTATTAGAGAGTGCCAAAAGTTTTTTCTTGCTGGTAATGGTTTTGTTCTCCGTGTTTGTTTTCATGGCGAAGACCCATAGCAGAAGAGAGATATCACAACCATTGTCTCTCTTGTAGAAATGGTTTATGACGGATACTGGGCTGTAGATGCGCCGGATCTATCAAGCTAAGTTGTTTTAAAAGTTTTTTTGGTTTATTTATATGATTATTAAAATTTATTTGTTAAGCCGACACTTAATTTTTTATTTATTTATTTTTAAATTTAAAACTTAAGCCGACATTTTGTATGAGGACGTAACATACCTGACATCGGGGTCAAATTGGGTTGTAGATGCGCCTCTCAGCGCAACAAGGAGATGGGGAATTATTTATCTCTCAAGGAAAGTATGCCAACGATATAATGAATAAGTTCTGCATGGAGAGTAGCAAACCCATGGACACTCCTCTAGCAAACAGTTGGAGGAAAGAGGATGCCACTTCAGGTGAGGAAGTGGAGGCTACTATTTACAAGTAGGTTGTGGGTTCACTTATGTATTTGGTGAACACACAAAAACACATGTGCTATGCAGTTAACCAACTTATTCAAGCAATGGTTAAGCTAACCAAACTGTATTGGAAGGCAAAAAAACATGTGTTGAGATACCTCAGAGGAAATACTCAGTTTGGAATTTGGTACAACTGGGCAAAGGGAGTGAAGTTGCAAGGATTCATATATGTAGATTGGGAAGGGATTCCATCAGACAAGAATAGCACATCAGGAGGAATTTTCAGTGTTGGGTCAACAACAGTTTCTTCATACAACATGAAGCAGATATCTGTGTCACTCAACTTAGAATAAGCTAAATACATGGCTGCCATTCAAGCAACATGTGAGGCGATCTGGACTAGGAAGATCCTTGTTGGGTTATTTGGCTAGATTATGGATCCTACCGTGATTTAATATCACAATCAGAGTTGTATCAAAATCGATGAGAATCCATTTTTTCATGATCAATCCAAGCATATCGACATTCGATATCACCATCTACGAGATTGTGTGCAAAGGAGGATGATGTTGTTGAAATAATTTCCTATAGAGGAACATGATGCAAATATTTTGAAAAAGTCTTTGTGAAGAGGAAAATTAGAGTTCCATAGAGGCAGGATTGGGGTATCTGATAATCCCTTTCTTGCTGAGAGGGAGTGTTGAAAATGACTTTCCCTTGATTAAATTAGAAGAAATTCCACATCAATAGACATCTTGAATGAGTTAAATGAGGTGATATTGTTTTTATCACTCAGTTAGCTTAATCAATTCGAGTTGGGGGAATGAACTTGAGTTGTGTACAGTGATTCCTAAATTTTAGGAGCCTCGATTGAGTTAATTTCAGTTGTAACAATTTTATTCAGTTAAATTGATTTATGGCCATTTAAACTAGTTCCAACTATTGGAGGAACTAGTGGGAGGTCTAGTAGTGGGGTGTAACTTCAGTGTTTAGCCAGTTAACTAATCAATCAACCTAAATTAACTCATGCATGCATATAATTCAAGTTACCCATTTTATATTGGAGTTCAAGGTTAGTGTATTATCAGTTGTAAACTATTCCAAGTTGTATAGGTGGTGCATGCATCTAAAGAAGGACCTAAAGGAATTGTGCAATCCAAATTGAGGAATTTCCTAAATAATGGGGGCTAATTCCTTTAGGAAAAACACAAGGAAATAGGATTTTGGAGGGCTTGAAAGTTGGCTAAGTGTTTTCCAAAGTCAGTCAGTCAGGTAAGGGATAGAATACATAGGTGCAGGTTGATCTCAAGCTTGAGCATATCATACTGTATTCATCCATATTATTTGATTAATGCAATACAGATAGGAAGGGGTTTTGAGCAATTTATTTCCCCTAGATAAATCTCTGTATATGTCCATTGAATCATGATGCACGCTTTTTTTATGTGTTCTCGTTCGTGAATTTTATTCCACAGATGGGTAGAGTAGATTTGATCTTATGTTTTAGTAAATTACATGAGAAATTTTGAATCTACATTAAAATTATACAATTAGCATATTTGTAATGATTGCTATGGATGGGCCAAAATTTGGGAACCAAGGGGTTAAAATCAATCCAACATTTCCCCAAAAATAGGGCCCTTTAGATCAAGCTTTCTGATAATCTTCTAGTTCCCCTAATAACACAATGAAGAATCCTCTTGAGCAAAAATAACCTTGTATTTCTTAGTCCATATGGTATGGATCCTTCGGTAGAGATAAGTTGTGTAGGGCCAAACGCCATTAAATTAGAAAATTAGGGCTGCCTCTGAAAATACCTACTAAATATCCTCCAGATCTAAGTGAGAAATATCTAGGGAAGGAACTTCCATAAATTTTTCCACAAAAAATGTCCCAAGAGCGATCTAGGCTTGATCTGCCTTGGGGGGTTAAAGTAGGACAACATATTTACATGAAAAAATTCGAGCGGAGGAAAGCTTACCTCGAGTCCCCCCTCATAGATGAAGAACCATGAAAATAGTGGCATATTTACCACTATTATAAACTGAGAAAGGACCAACATCATCCAACTTCTTACCTTGAGAAAACAAGTGTTACATGCCTGATGGAATACTCACTCAGATCTCTAAATAAATCTTGAGATTAATAAAAACAAAATTATAATATAATAAATTGAATCAAATTGACTTCTTATTTTTCTTACTTTTAAACTAATTCGACGTTATGTTTTATTAGTTGTATTTTTGTATTTAATGTTGAATGTTACAACATCTCCCCCATTGTGAGTTACAGAGTGCCTTTCCAGGTAAATAAATATAAATAAAGATGAATGTTAATTAAAATAATATTAGGAAAAAATGCATTCAAAGATAAAATATCAAAAGTCATTTTTTTCTCCATAAAAATAGGATGAAATTGAAATTTAACAAAGTAAAATTAAAATTTGAAAATTTAGTTTTGTTTTGTTTTGTTTTGTTTCCTTCGAAAAAAACCCGTTACTTCCATTCATATTGAAAGAAAATATATTTTTCATTTACAATGGCATGTGAATTCACCAAGAATCTGTCTAGACCCTTGTGTGACATACATAGAAACAAAATAAAAAGCTAATATGTTCTTACATTTATGTACATGATAGTAGTATTTAAAAATCATTATATTGCTAACCAACAACAATCATTGAAACTAGTCACTATATAAAAAGCTATTCTATACAAACAAAATTTGTTGTGTAGCATCCATAATATGAGTCCATAAAGTGACAAAAAATTAAATCTTAAACAAAAACATAGTGTGGAGGCTCATCCATAAATGTCATGTTATAAAACTGAAAGCGGTCTATGCCCACGAACTCAGATACCTACTATAATCCCCAATCCAAAAGCATGCCTTTCTTAGAAAGCCTGTTAGCAACCACATTCCTCTCCCTTTAAACATGAATGCATGAGAAGGACTTAAAAATATTTCTTTTTCTTTGAATATCCTCCACTATATGGTCAAGTGTAATATTTCGACACTGCTGAGTCTCATTGAATCGATTTACCACCAAAAAAGAGTCACCAAAACGTTGAAGATGTTCACAAACATTTTCTTGTGAAAAAGAAATAAGAGATTTGCATGCTAAAATTTTAGCCCAATTGTTTGTGCCTACAACCAAACCCATTTTAACATGATAATAATAATTAACGTATAAATGTAGAATAACACCCCCCACATATTGGGTTCTCCCCCTGTGAAGCCCCATCAAAATAACCCAAAGGAATGTTTAGATCCAAATTTTCCATGAGCACTGCTTTTCCACCCAAGTGAATCTTGGAATGGGGATAGTGGGAAAGAATGAATAATCATTTGAAAACAAAATTTTCCAAATAAGATGAAGTGTTTTGAAAACTTACTTATTCTAATTTGAAAATTCAGTTGATTAGTAAAGTGCAATAATTCAATGTTTGGCTTGGCCATGACTTTAAAAATAGATTATTATTATTATTATTTTATTGATTAAATACTTCTATCGAATCATAAACATTTCTTTAAAAAATTCAAAGTTTTGTCTACTCATTGCTGTGGTTTGCCACAAGGGAAACCAAACTGACAATAATGAGGGATGTTGTCTTGTTTCCCCACTAGAAAAACACTCTAAAGGTAAATTTTTCTCTAGCTAGCTTACTATTAAACAACTATCTAAAAAGTTTGAAAAAATCACTGCATATCTTATGCCAATTGTACTCACCATTCATCTATCTAATAAATTAAACTTTTGAGACCAAAACTTACACTAAGAGCTTTGAACAATCATCATTTGTGGAAGGATGTTACTAGAGTAGAGTCTCGTGCACTAGAGCCTACTAGAGGTTTAAGACCACATTGGAGGTGGCCTTTGATATGCGCCAAGAAAGCAACGATGCTGACGAAATAGGTGCAGTAATGGTGTTGGATTCTTTGAATTTCATTATGGCATTCCATTCTTTTTGATTAATGGTTGTTTTATGATGACTTTATTAATTAAAAATTTATTGATTCTTATCATTTCCTAAAAATGTTTGAAAAAATCAAAAGATTCTTTAGAAGTGTGTTTTTTGTTAAATAAATTGGAAATAAAAGTATCAATATCATTATGATTTTCAGAAATGCTAAAAACAATGTATCACATTATAAAATAAGATAAATTTCTTTTTGATATTATTAAGATTAAAGTATGCTAAAATTAAGGTGAATTGTCTTCATTATCAACTTTATTTTGGGTAATTACAAAACTCAATAACAGGTTATTCCTCTCTTCTATAAACTATCTCACCTGTATGGATTCTCTCTTTAAAAACTTTATTTTTCTCATAAATTTTGCAAATTTATTTTACAAAGTGTTTTTGGTTAGTAAATCAATAAAAAAAAAATTTGGGTGAGATAATGAGAATGGATTATAATTTTAGTAATATTATAATCCCTGATAATCTCCGAGCCGCGAGAATGAAAACATACCTCAAGGGTCCCAATTAATGTCTTGCAGCTTGAAATGATGTTTACTTGATGCCTATTAATTGTCCCTCACGCGAGCCATCAGATCTTACCCAGGAGAATTAAATGAGGTCAATCTCAGAGATTTCTCACATGGAACTAGCGTGCCAGTTCATGCGACGGGCCTGATTATGAATCATGGTCCATTGATATCCCACACTTATGACAATCCCATCACCAAGTGTTTAGGATAACAAAGTAATGCAACCATAAGTCGAGGGGAATAAATTGCACGGATTATTCCAAGTGTTGAGGATGAGATGGCGCCACCTTATAATCCTGATGCGATGTTTGAAGCGAGGAGAAACAAAGCTAAAGGGTGAGGTGAGATGAGGGGGTAGGGGAGGTGCATGCTATAAGAGGAGCGGAGTGGGGGGGGATGTAGAGGGAGGAAAGGAGGGGGAGATGATGGGGAAGGCTAAGGGAAACAAAGAGGGATGTAAAAACCTAAACCCAAGCAGAGAAAGGGTTAGAATACAAGTTTACACCCTTAAGCTCCAGCTCCAAAAAAATTATTTTGATACTTAAAATAGTATAAAAATTTAGCCTTCGAATGTATACTAATGATCAGGATTAGGGCATGGGGAGGTATCCTTCAATTCCATTCACCTCATTAAAAATTTCTTTCATTTGGAAAGCTATATTTTCTTGCAAGTCCACCTCTTGATTTACACTTCTTAAGATATGGAAGAATCGTAGGTTCCCAAAGAGGGAACATAAGCCCTAGGTTATTTTTAGAACTTGATTCAACTTGTTGTTCTGTGTTGCAATGCTTGTGTTCATATGTTTTATAATTAGGAGAGAGTCCCCCAATATGTTCATATCCTTGATTCCTTTTTGTTGCGCTAAGGTGAGGCCATAGTATAACCCATAGGCTTCTGCTTGATTATTTGTCTTATTTCCCAAACCTCAAGCACACTGATCCAAAATTATTCCGTCGAGATTAATGAGAACCCCTCCCCCTCCTGCCACCCCAGGATTGGAGAAATTTTTAGTATTCAACTTTATATATATATATTTTTAACATTTAATTTACTGACCTAGCCTATGTAAATACAATCTCAAGGGCCCAAGATGTAGCAATAGCATAATGCTTAGATAAAACTTGAACACATGAAAATAAACTTTTGGTGGTCCATAAAGGGTAGAATTCCACTCATTAAATGTTTTGTGGTGTTAACACATATCCTTACACATGAGGAAGACAAGCTCTTAGCCAATCAAAAGTAGTTTTATGTCATGCTATAGAACTAAATCACTAAATTTTATCTTATTAGTGTTTTCATTATCACTCAAGTTTTACCTTTGAATTTTATAAAGATGCAATAGATGATATTATTGATATTAATTTGTTTAACATTTTTGATGTTCCAATATCCAATATATTTTGAGTTTGTAGTCACTGTAACTCTTAACTCTCTTAAACCTATGACCTTTAAGTCATTTTATATATGTTCTATGAAATTGACCTCCTATGACCCAAACCAAATAATGGAAAGGCACAATGACATTTTTCATTTGAAGTCTAGTAAGAAACATTTCATATTCATGGAGGTACTTATAACAATTGTTAAATTTGCAAAATTAGGTGGTATTCGAAGGTGTTAAATCCATTTTTACATTAAAAACAATATTTCCAACAATCCAAAATTACAATTTCATCAAAGATTTTGTCACTCGAATATGATAATGGCAAACCAGAAAATTTCAAAATCATAGAATGTTTAGTATTATTTGATCTTTAATATCTTAAAAGTAGCAAAATGGTTGAAACATTTCAATGAAGAAAAAATATAATCATTATATTATTTATATTATTATTATTATTTCTAGTTTGGCATCATCGAAATATGGTTAGACAATCTTTTCTGAAATTGCAATTTTGGATTTGATGACATTGTTGTTTTTAATGCAAGAAAGGATTTATCACCCTCAAATATCCCCATTGTAAGTAGATTGTGTTGCATAATATTTTAATATATGCGATTCCACTAATCCAAGATGATTTTTGTTATATTTTAGGCCCAAAACTGATTTAGGAGTTTCATACCTCCAAGTCAAACACATTTGACTAGACCTAGGGGTTTTCATTTACTAATGGATTTAATTCTCTAATTGAGTTTAATTATTTATATTAAATGTATTTTCCTATGTTTCCTTATAATTCTAGGTCAATTGTACACAAGCAAGGATATTATAATTAGATCTACTTCTTAGAAGAGATCTCAAGAATATTTGAGTCAGTTAGAGAGATATTAGGATTAGTTAGATATCTTGAGAAATATGTGGATCTAAAGGATCCTAGAAATAAGGGTTTGTTAAAGATTTTGTGCATATGGACCAAATTATGGATTCATAATACTTTGTATAATTATGTAAGCCTAAGAGGCATAAAGAGTGGTAGAGGAGAGGGAGTAGAGGATTGGTAGTGTAAGGGTCAAAAGAGACCAACTATATGTAGATAAGGTCAAGATAGGGATTTTTGTAGATTTGTTACAATGTGTGAGTATATTAATTAAAGGAGAAACACTCTATTTTGAGTGTTCTAAAATTTGTGTGAACTTGAGCCTCTGTTCATTGTTTGAAAGTGTCATTTATTTATGTTATGAAATTAGTCTCCATAATTATATTGGATTAAGCATGGTGCATGCCACATAAAATATTAGGAGGGAGTGCACTTTGAAGAAGCACCATTTGAATGAAATCATCGCAAAGAGGTTGAAAGTACTTGAATAGGATTGTTAGAGAACATTGATCACTAACAAGATGAGGGGATCACAACCTAGGAACTATGGAGGAGCACATACATCAAAATATTGTTAGTTTCTATGTTGAAGTCATAGTGGAGCTATTTATTTTGGAATAGTGTAGGAACCCTTAAATTATGGTTGGGAATATGTCTAATGTTGATCCTTGATCGAAGTGATAGATCATCAATCCAAGTTTAAAAGGAGAAGGTTTCAAAGGAAGCAAGACTCAATTAAAGAGTGAGAGACCTTAGTGTTTGAGTAGAGAAATTTTGATTAAGTTTCAATGGTTGTGTGTGATAGGATATAAATCTTGGTCTTGTGGAACTTTCCTTGCCAAAATTTGGGTTGTGTTATGATCAAATCCTCACTTGAAGTATCTGAGGAAGAAGTATTATTCAACAAAGTTGGGGAACAATGAAATTGTGGTAGGAACCTGACCACTAATTGAAATAAAAATGTCTGTGAGGTCAGCCCAGACTCTTAGTTAGGTGTGATCATTGTTGAATTTCTTTCATACACAAGTCTGGTCAACTTCTGACTAGTTCATAGAGGATTTGGCCTGATCTTGGGTTGGTTTTTGGTATAGTCATCTCTTGACTCAATCGACACACTTTTAAACTATTAATGACCTATGAATTCTGCCTTCTTAAGGTATAGTTGGGATAATGTGATGTATATGTTTGGATCAATGGGAAAAATCAATCCAATGACCAAGAATTTCATTGGAAGCTGGTGGAAGAGAGTGTAAGTTACCAATAATTGATAGAGCACTGATATTTGATAAACTGGGAAATTATTGGGATCTTATCTGAGTGAATTAATTTCAACAAATGCTGAGATCTGAGATAGAGATTATGTGCCATAGTCATGAGGTCCTATTGAAATGAGGCTTCGATAAAGAGAAGGGAATTGTAAAATTTTTGGTTCATGCACACACACACACACACCCACACACACACACACACACACACAAACACACATATGGATCCACACTTGTGTTAAAATGGGATTGGACTGCACACATGTTGTTTATAAAAGTTCTTGAATTCGACGATTTTATAAAGAAATCTTCCCATTTGGTATCAAATTGTTAGATTAGAAAAGGGGATTTGTTCCCATAGTTGGGTTGAGGGAAACACTTTCCTTCCATATTTCTAACATAGTCTAAATTTCCGACATTAAAGTGGGATCAAAGCTAGAAAGATCTTTGGTGGGAAAATAAGGTTTGGAGAATCTGATGAGGTAAATCGCTTTAAATTTGAATTTGTAATTAAATATAGGATAAATTATTTTAGGAATAAGGTTTTAAAGGAATTAAGAGAAATAACACTAATGTTCTTTAGGGTGTAGAGCAAGGATACATTTTCTCTTTAGGTTTTGGGAGGATAGAATATATATATATTCCTAAAAATATTTGCAAATATAGGTTGTAGAGACAATCTCTTAATTTCAGAAGAGATTAGAAGAGGTTGACATGTTATTTAAATAGGAGAATATGTACATCGGAGTGCATGAAGAAAAGACAGAGATACTGCACAAAATACCATCAAAGGACAAGTTCATGAAAATACCTTGAAAAGTATTGATGCTTTTATGATGACTCCAGTTATGAGAATTTTGTTCATAAGTTGGAGCAAACAGGAAGATTGATAATAGTCATTAAAAAAAGGAAGATGTGAAGACGAAGCAAGTAGAGCTCTAAGAATAAGAAACTGTGATAGAAACCTAACAACAAGATGACATTTCTGGAAGAGAAGAGGACAACATAAGTTCTCAAGTGAAGAAAGAAGTGAGTAGTTGAAGGTCCAGGATCCAAACGACTTTGAAAGGTGAGGAGTAGAGGTGATCGAGAAGAGATTCTACTGTAGAGAACCAAAAGATGATATGATACCAAGAAGATGACTTGGTATTGATGACAAATAGAAACCTTTTTACATAGATGGGAAATTCTTGTTTTAACTCACAAGTGGGAAAGGAGAGTCCACATGAGGAAAATAGAAATATGACTATTAATGGTCATATTAAGGGTTCATAGAGAAGTCAAAATTAGAGGAAAAGGAGTGCTAAGGAAGTTGGACTCAAGAGAATGAATGATTAAGAATTTGACAAGGAAATGGCTGATATAAGAGCATAAATTAATGATATAAAATGAATATTGCAAGAGAGTCGAGATGACCCGAGATATGGATGGAAAATGAAGAAAAATAAGTCAATATGTGTTTGCAGCAGGTGAATTTGAGGCAGAGGATGTATCCCGGGTTGATGGAAGAAATCAAAGAAGTAAAATGGATGTTTTTGAACAAGGATTACTCCTTGATGAGGAAGAAGCTTAAGGTGTTGAGCATAGATTTATTGACAATCTAATGAACTAGTGGAGTAGTTCAGATCAACATAAGGGTGTGATGAAAGATGCATCAATTGATGCTAAGAGCCTTATGGGTTTAAAGGAGATGATTTATATATGCTTGCAAATGATGAACAATAGTTAAATGATGTGCGTACGCATGTTGATGAAGAAATGAAGTTGCTAGAGTATATGGCTGAGATAGAAAAATAATTTCTTGAGCATGCATTCACAAATATTAGAGATGGACAATTGTTGGAAGCTACCATGAGGGATGAACTTGGTGCATAATTTTTTCAAGAAGATAATGCTGAGAATATTATGGAAGTTAGAGTGAGGAAGAATAGTCCCAAGATAAAGGAATTATACTTGAATAATGTTAAAAAAGAAATGGGAAATGTTAATGATATTGAAACAAATCTAATATATTTAGAGGACTGGTTGAACAACCCGAAGACAAATTGTGGAGTAAATGCAAGCATAGTGAGTTCCAATATGATGAATTGCAACAATTCAAAAGAAGATGAGAGGAAATATTCTGAATATATAAATTATTTTTCTGTACAATAACTAGTGGACAAGAACAACAAAAGGTTTCAGCAGGTATGTGCAACAAAAGATGATGTCTGTGAAGACAATGAAACAGCCAGGGAGAATTCAAATGCTAGTGTACTAGTGAGGGGAACATATTTTTATTGTGCTAAAGGTGGAAATTGTGAGTTGTTAATTGTTTTAAATGAGGATGGACACCAATTTTGAAATTTAATTGCTGTAATGAGGATTTGGACAATGAATCTTCCGTGGACGAAGAAAAGGGATGGATAAGGAAATTGAGGAGTGACACCATGTGTCAGCCAAAGACAAAGTTAGATGTTTCCATTCATGAATTGTGGGAATTGATGATGAGGAAGTCCACCTGGAGATATTTTGAGAAGGTAATCAATCTAAATTTCAATTTACTAAAAGGAAGAAGCTGGGACATCAGACAACAACATAACAACAACAAAATTGTAAAGCATGTGGACAACTAAAAACTAAAGTTTGGGACCCAGGAGGATCTGTTCAACTTATTAAAGCACATGGCCATGAGGCCATGAATGTTTTCCACCTTGGGAGTATGATGCAAAAGCATCTTACCTCCAAGTCAGGCACATTTTAATAGACCTAGTGTTTTCATTTAATAAGGGAGTTTGTTCCCTATTTGAGTTTAATTTTTTAAATAAAATGTATTTTCCTATGTTTCCTTATAATTATAGAAGAATTGTACTTGTGTGAGGATATTGTAATCAAATATACTTCTTAGAAGAGATATCTAGAATATTTGCATGATTTTAGAGAGATCTTAGGATTAGTTAGATCTCTCGAGAAATCTGTGGATCTAGAGGATATATGGTTTGTTGAAGATTTTGTGGATCTGAACCAAATTATGGATTCATAATCATTTGAATAACTATGTAAGCCTAATATGCATCAAGAGTGGCAGATGAGAGAGAGTATAATATTGGTAGTGTAAGGCTAAGTATGTCCAAGAGGTCGAAATAGGCCAATTATATGTACATTAGGTCAAGAGAGGATTTTTGTAGCTTTGTACAATGTGTGAGTATATTAACTAAAGGAGAAACAATTTGTTCCTAGTGTTCTGAAATTTATGTGTACTCGAGCCTATGTTCATTGTCTGTAAGTATTTTTTATTTATGTTATGAAATTGGTCTCCATAATTATATTGGATTAAACATGGTGTAGGCCACAAAAAATATGAGGAGGGTGTGCACTTTGAAGAAGCAACGTTTGAATGAAATCAATGCAGAGAGGCTCAAATTCATTAAACATGATTGGTCGATATCATTGATAACTAACTAGATGATGGGATCACAATCCAAGAACCATGGAGGAGCATGTACATAAAAATCTTGTTAGTTTATGTGTTGAAGCTAGAGTGGAGTTATTTATTTTGGAATAGTGCAAGAACCCTTTAATTACGGTTGGGCACATGTCTATCATGGATCCCTAATCATAGTGATAGATCAAAAATATAGTTTAAAAAGGAGAAGGCTTCAAAGGAAGTGAGAATCAATTAAAGGGTGAGCGACCTTAGTGTTTTAGTGGAGATTTTTTTACTAAGTTTCAATGGTTATGTGTGACAGGATATAAACCTTGGTTATGTGGAACTTTTCTTGCCAACAAATAGGTTGTGTTAGGAATGAATTATTTTCTTGAAGTATTTGAGGAAGAAGTATTATTCAAAAAAGTTGGGGCACAATGAAATTATGGTAGGAATCCAACCCCTGATTGAATTATCAGTGTCTTCGAGGTAGGACTTGACCCTTAGGTGGGTGTGAACATTAATGAATTTATTACATACATAAGTCAGCTCGATTTCCAACTAGTACACAGAGGATTTGGCCCAACCTCGAGTTGGTTGTTGGTATAGTTGTTACACGTCATTTTGTCACCATAAAATTTGATTGTCAATATGGGTCTATCAACATCCATATCATGTTCCCTTAGAAGTAAAAAACACTCATGTTCCTGAATCAAGTCTTGGAAATTGGAGAAAAGCTCCGTAAAACCCTTAAAATATTGTCTGCGTGCATTTTATAGCCTTTTCATGTGCATGTGTTGATGCTTCTTCCATTAGCCGCAATGATTTCCGTTCTATTTTCCACTAAAACATGCGCACCCCAATGAAAAGAAATTAAAAATAAAAAGTAACTTCTAGAAGCCTAGTTGGATGAATATTCTCCCAATTGGAAGCCTCTAGAGTCACGCTAGTTCGAGCTTTATCCCTCTAATCATTGAGCTTATCCCTTGGTCAAAGGAACTAAAATCCCTTCATGGAAGGAAACCATCCCTCTCTTAATGGATTTTAAACTACCTCAATCTCTCTATAAATTGAACTAAGGTTTTAGGTTGAAGGGTAGATACCGATTTTTATAGTTTCTAAGCTGGAGAGAGTTCATAGAGTTCACAGTTTTTGAGCTAGTAAGTTGTTGTTGGCACATTGAAGATTACACCTTTGTGCACATGACTTCATGATGGTCATTCTAGAGAGGAAGGCTTATCAGAATGAAGGAAAAGGATAGCGCAGACACACGGGAGAAATATTTACAACATCAAGGCATAGGTTGTAAGATTGCTCTTTTTAATTTCCGATAATACATATAGATCTCTTTTCCTCATTGTCTTGTTTTTGAATTTGTGGAAATGATGTCAATACTTAGAATCCTTGATCACTAAGTTGGATTAATATTTATGATTATTATATATTTAAGGTGATTTGATCTTTTGTATTGTTTGTGATTGCAGGTTCTTCTCAGCATTGAGGAATTTCTTTGGAGAGAAAGGCAAAAGGCTACATCGAACGTCTCGATTGAAAGGTAGGAGCATGACCTCCTTATTTCATGGTTGTAATAATATAAAGTACAAATAATATAGAGAAATATATATTCAATAGATCTTTGTTTATAGTTACTCTTTGGAGTTCTAGGGAGATCACTCTTATCCACAAGAGGGATTAATCCTAGTAACAAATTGGCGACCATACCGGGGAATACAAGTTTAGTTTTCTTTGGTTATGTTCAGTTTGACATCCTAGATTTCTTATTTTGACTTCTCTGTGTGTGTTTGGGTACATGAAATTTTATAATCCCTGAGAAAGAAAACCTAAAAATTATTTTTTCCAACTTTTTCTTTGCCTGCACGGTTTTCTGTGGAAAACAGAGCGGCAGCCTGCGCGACTTATCAGTACAATTCAGTGCACATGCGCATTGGTGTTAACTGAGAAGCTGCACACCCCCTGGAAAATTTAAAAAAAAAGTGAAATACTCTCTTCAAGAGTCAGATAACCAAATTATTAAGGTTTAACCTGATTTACTCCAATTGTCAGAACCCATGTATGAACTCCTCTTTAACACCTTAGAGTCTTGATTGATTAATCATCCTTTTTGCACTATACAATTAGGGTTTTTCCTCGTTTGCTGTTGCTCCTTTTGGAAGATACATTCATTTGCCTCATATCATTGGTTTTATGTTTTTGTCTCCTTGAGCTACCAGAATTATTGCCAACCTTATATTTTTTGAATATTTGTTTCTTATTCGATTTCAAAACGAAAAAGCTCCTAGATCGCTGAAGCCTGATTTATCACAAGCTAGTCTTTCATGATCTCGTTTCTGCTGGAATAAGTGGAAACATTCTTAGTCTAATTACAACCAAGGGAAATCATTTAGAAATACATTCATAGGTATCCTAGTTAGGATTAATAATTATAACTTTGATTTTTTTATTTAAGTTTTTATACTTTTTACGGTTTTTAAGAAATTGCATTATTTTGAGTTTTGTTTGTTTATCAAAATTTTAATTTTTGACTTCGTAATCAATGGAATTTTACTTGTAAAAGAGACATTGATCATGTTTGGAAATTGTGTTCTTAATGAAATTTTTTTCTTTTCGAAAGGAATTTTATTTGAAGCTTGAGGAAACTTGTCCTTTTGAGTTCGAAAATATTTCAACTTTCTCCTAAATAGAATTTATCGAAAGAAAATATTTTCATTATTCATGTCGATGCATTTAAAGTATTTTTGAGTCAGGTCACAATATCACCAAGTTTCATCTCCATACCCATTTGCATTAAATAACAACCAAATCAATACAACACTTAATAAAATCAATCTAGACATTTTTTACATTTTCTAGGGCTCATCCCACCAATTTAGCTTAGCCTAGTGTTTTGGAATAGGTTGTAATAAACATTCCAAAGCAGTGAAAACAAACAAGTAGAATCTTGCGGTAGGGAAATCCAATTGTTGCATTTGTACTCTGGGAAGCTCTTCTTAAAATAGTCAAGCACAAGGTCATGTTGGACCCAGTGAGGTAATTGTACCTACTTCATTGGTGAAGATAGAAGATGTGCACGTAATAAAAATGGTAAAACTCAGATTAACCATTATCGAGGAGCTTGGGGTCACTTGTTAGCAAACCTCATATTTACCATGTCGAGGAGCTTTCAAGGGCATTGAGCTTGATACTCTTCTCTTGTGTGTATATCAGATCATAGACTATTCCCCTAGGTGAAATTGTCTCAGTTGGTGACCTTGGTGGCCATAATATTTAGGATTTTTCCCAAGGTGACGGTGGAGGGAAGGTCCCACTATACCTGGAGTAGATGTTTACTAGGCTCACTTGGACTTTCCGGAGGGTACTCTGTTAGAAAATTATATATTATGGAGCAATGCAACACATAAAATATGCGGAAAAATACAAGCACACAAAACACATAAAACCAGAGAGACATAGATATACGTGGTTCACCTAGTTTGGGCTACATCCACCCTGAACAGCCAGTCCTTCCTTTCTATTATCCAGCAAAAATGAAGAGACAAAACCTACAGCAGATCCGCTGTAATATCCTATGTTCTCTCTCATAGTCTCCCTCTCTGTTTCTCGCTTCGAGAATACACATCCAATACATAGCCGCAATACAATACCCTCATAAAAGCGAGGGGTTGCCTTCTAGGGAAAAAAACCCTAATCTAAACATAACTTCTACCGTCAGATCATTTTCCTAATGAACGGCCCAGATTGACTAGAAATTACTATACTTTTGCAAGGAAATTTTACATTTGTTTTTAGCTTCGGGGGCGCTGCCCCCTAAAGCCCCTGCCAGGGGGGGGGCTTCAAAAAGCGCTACCGCCCCACCCTGGACCCCCCACGATAGCGATTAATTACGGGCGGCATTGCCGCCCCTTTGAAGGTATAGGGGTCCAATGCTGTGATACAAAGTAAACAAGATAATCAGGCTCCACACCCAACAATCTCCCACTTGGAGACTGATTGTAGCAACTCCATCGCTGCTTCATTTGCTGGAAAATGACTCCTCTTTGGACCTAGATGTTCCTCATATTCATCGTCATCCTTGAAGACCAATTGAAACTGAGCACATTCTCAGTTTCTCCCTGGTTACAACTTTTGTTAGCATATCTGCAGGATTCTGGCTAGTGTGTATCTTTTCCAGCTTCAACTCTTCATCTTCCAATACTAACCGTATGAAATGGTACTTGAGATGTATGTGTTTAGTCCTGGAATGAAATGCTGAGTTCTTTACAAGATGAATAGCACTTTGGCTATCATTGTATAGTGTGCCCATATCATGCTTCTTACCCAATTCACCCATAAACCTTTGTAACCAAATCATTTCTTTACTAGCCTCTGTAGCAGCAACATACTCTGCTTCTGTTGTTGAAAGTGCAACAACACTTTGGATTTTTGAAACCCAACTGACGGTTGTTCCACCTACAGTAAATACATATCCTGTAGTGCTCCTCCTGTTATCTCTGTCACCTGCCATATCTGCATCAACATATCCCTGTAGAGCAATGTTTGAACCACCAAAGCATAATGCTTGATTTGTGGTACCTCTCAAATATCTGAAAATCCATTTTACTGCCATCCAATGTTCTTTTCCTGGATTATTCATGTACCTGCTTACAACTCCCACTGCATGTGCAATATTAGGCCTTGTGCAGACCATTGCATACATTAAGCTTCCAACTGCAGATGCATATGGAACTTTAGACATATATTCCATTTCTTCGTGGGTCTTGGGGCACATCTCCTTACTAAGTTTGAAATGTCTAGCAAAAGGTGTACTAACTGGTTTTGCATTCTGCATATTAAATATTTTCAACACCTTTTCTATGTACTCATTCTGAGACAGTGTTAATTTGTGATTTTTCCTGTCTCTAGTTATCCTCATACCAAGGATTTGTTTTGCAGCTCCCAAATCCTTCATTGCAAATGAATTTGCCAATTTTTTTTTTAGCACATTTATTTCCTGCATGTTAGACCCTGCAACAAGCATGTCATCTACATACAATAACAATATAATATAGCTGCCATCATTTTGCCTTTTTAGATAAACACAATGATCAGAGTGACATCTAGTATAACCTTGTTGAGACATAAACTTGTCAAATTTTAGATACCACTACCTTGGAGACTGTTTTAAGCCATACAAGCTCTTCTTTAATCTGCACACCAATTTTTCTTTCCCTTTGACCTCATATCCTTCTGGTTGCTGCATGTATATCTCTTCCTCCAAATATCCATGGAGAAATGTTGTCTTTACATCTAACTGTTCAAGATGTAAATCTTCCACTGCTACAAGACTTAAGATAGTTCTAATTGAATTCATCTTAACAACAGGAGAAAATATTTCATCAAAATCAATACCTTTCTTTTGTGCAAACCCCTTCACCACAAGTCTAGCTTTGTACCTCTGTTTTCCTCCTTCTTCTTCCTTCAACCTGTAAACCCATTTATTCTGCAATGTAGTTTTACCTGCAGGAAACCTGACTAAGTCCCAAGTCTGGTTATGCATTAAGGAATCCATCTCTTCTTCCATGGCTAGCTCCCACTTCTTCCTACTTTCAACCTGCATTGCTTCTTCATAACATTCAGTTTCACCAGAATCAGTCAGCAATAAATAATATAATGAAGGAGAGTATCGTTCAGGGGGTCTACTTATCCTGGTAGATCTTCTAACACCACTTTCAGGTGTTTGAGGTGCCTATTGTTGTTGTGGTGGTTGCTGCTGCTGTGGTTGTTGATTATTATTATTTTCAGGCACCTTTACTTTTTCAGTTATCTCATCAAGAACCGTGTATTCCTTGCTTTCTTTTTCCTGTTTCTTTTCCTGCAATTGATTCTTATACAAGACCTTTTCATTGAATATTACATCTATGCTCCTAATGATTTTGTGATTTTCATAATCATATAAGCGATAACCAAAATCATTAGCACCATATCCAATAAAGGTACATTTCTTTGATTTTGGCTCAAGCTTTGTTCTGTTTTCTTTATTAATATGGACAAAGGCCTCACAACCAAAAGGCTTTAAAAAAGAGTAGTTTACCTTTTTACCTGTCCATGCTTCCTCTGGAATACCACCATCCAAGGAACTTGAAGGCCCTCTGTTTATTAGATAAATAGAAGTATCTACAGCATCTGCCCAAAATTGTAAAGGCAATCCCGCATGCAATCTCATGCACCTTGCACGCTCCATGATTGTTCTGTTCATCCTTTCTGACACAACATTTTCTTGTGGTGTTCTTGGAACTATATTCTCTCTACGAATTCCATGCTCTGAACAGTACCTATCAAACTCTTTGTTGCAATATTCACCTCCATTTTCTGATTTGAGACACTTCAACTTCTTTCCTGTCTCAATCTCAACCAAAGCTTTCCATTTCTTGAAAGTATAAAATACATCAGATTTATTTTGAATACAATAAATCCATGTTTTTCTAGTTGCATCATCAATAAAAGTAACATAATAATGAGAGCCACCGAGAGATGATACCTGAGTAGGTCCCCATACATCTGTATGCACAAGCTCCAATTTTTTGCTCTTCTTTTCTTTCCCAACTCTGAGAAATATAACTCTCTTCTGTTTTCCATAAATGCAATTCTCACAGAAATCCAAATCAACATTCTTCAAACCTGGCAACAAATTTCTTGAGTGAAGAATTTTCATCCCCTTCTCACTCATGTGTCCGAGCCTATGATGCTATAATGCTGCATCTGCTCCTTTGGAAGTTAAAGCATTAAAAGAGTTAGAAATACCATTGCATAAATACAATGTACCAACCTTTTCGCCTTTTGCTATTACCAGGGCTCCTTTGGTGACCTTCCAAGTTTTATCTGTGAAAGTTGTCACACAACCTTCACCGCCTAACTGCCCTGTTGAAATCATATTTTTCTTCATATCTGGAAGATGCCTTACCTCCTTTAGTAGCCATTGGTTTCCATTCTGTTGTTTTACAGGAACTTTACCCATTCCAACAATTTTATAGGGCTTATCATCACCCAAACGAACTTGTCCAAAATATCCTTGAACATAGTCATGAAAATATTTCTTATCAGGTGTGGCATGGAATGAAGCCCCTGAATCTACAACCCAAGAATTAGTAACATTTTCGAAAGAAAGAATCAAAGCATCTTGTAACACATCACCTGTCACATTTGCTTCATGATTTTTTTCTTGTTGTGTGTCTCCTTCTTTTCCCTTCCGAGATCTACAGTCTTTCTTTAGGTGTCCTTTCTTTCCGCAATTCCAGCACACTATCCCCGATATGGACTTGGATCTGCTTTTCCTTGATTTACTACGATATCCTGAGCTCTTTCCTCTTTCCATTCTTCTTCCCCTAGACTCTTCACTCAAAGAATTACCTGATGTCTCACCAGAGCTTTTTTGTCGCATTTCCTCGCTAAGGATAGCACCAACAACATCATCAAACTTTAAAGTACTAGATCCAGAGACAAAGTTACTAATGGCCATTACTAAACCATTCCAACTCTCTGGCAATGAGCACAAGAATAACAGAGCTGTAACTTCATCATCAAAGTTCACCCCTACAGAACTTAACTGACTGGTAACTGTATTAAATTCATTTAAATGGTCTGCAATAGATCCACCTTCCGACATCTTCATATTAAATAGTCGTTTCATAAGAAATACCTTGTTTGAGGCTGAGGGTTTTTCATATAGTTTCTCCAACGTCTGCATAAAACCCTCTGTTGTTGTTTCTTTCAAAATATTGAAGGCGACTGACGCTGCAAGGCACAAACGTACTGTTCCGAGTGCCTTTCTATCAAGAATGTTCCATTCTGCGTCTTTCATGGCCGTCGGCTTCTTTGTTTTTCTACTCAATGGTAGGTGCAGATCTTTCTGATATAGATAATCTTCCATCTGCATCTTCCACAGCGGAAAGTTTTGGCCGTTAAATTTCTCGACCCTAAACTTACCATCTTCCGCCATTTCTCCCACTCGAACCAGGAATCCTTCTTTCCTGCGAGTTTATCAGCCAAATATACCTTCGGCTCTGATACCAGTTGTTAGAAAATTATATATTATGGAGCAATGCAACACATAAAATATGCGGAAAAATACAAGCACACAAAACACATAAAACCAGAGAGACACAGATATACGTGGTTCACCCAGTTTGGGCTACGTCCACCCCGAACAGCCAGTCCTTCCTTTCTATTATCCAGCAAAAATGAAGAGACAAAACCTACAGCAGATCCACTATAATATCCTCTGTTCTCTCTCACAGTCTCCCTCTCTGTTTCTCGCTCCGAGAATACACATCCAATACACAGCCGCAATACAATACCCTCATAAAAGTGAGGGGTTTCCTTCTAGGGCAAAAAACCCTAATCTAAACATAACTTCTACCGTTAGATCATTTGCCTAATGAACGGCCCAGATTGACTAGAAATTACTATACTTTTACAAGGCAATTTTACATCTGTTTTTAGCTTCGGGGGCGCTGCCCCCGAAAGCCCCCGCCAAGGGGGGGCTTTGAAAAGCGCTGCCGCCCCCCCTGGACCCCCCACGTCAGCGATTAATTACGGGTGGCGTTTCCACCCCTCTGAAGGTATAGGGGTCCAATGCTGTGATACAAAGTAAACAAGATAATCAGGCTCCACACCCAACGTAATCTTCACTTCGAGATGGCATAGTGGAGTTACTTGCACCAAACTGTTTCATTAAGCAGGTTGTCATGGTAACTGTTCCAACCACCAGTTTTTTGCATTAATTTCCGCGATGTTGGATTTCATCGCCAACTAGTGATTTTATTGTGAAAACATACTATTTGTGTGTGGTTTGTCTCTTAGTTTTTGTAGGCGCATGTTCATCTGCTTGATTTTTTTCTTAGCAATATTAGGAGCATTCTTTTGATTTTTTTTTATTTTGTGTGTTAAAAGATTAACTGTGGCTGAATTACCGAGACAAACATGTAGAATGCAGGGGAAACCTCCTGAATATACACCTTGTCAATTGGAAAAAATTAAAATTGAAAGATTTCAACAATCAGGAACTGGGTCTACTGAACAAGGAGAAACATCCATTGTAATACATCCTGATTTCAAAGTTAATCAGCCTCAGATAATTGAAAAAGATCAAGAACAACCAAAAATTTCTGAAGTAATTAAAATTGAATATGTTATTGGTGAATTTTCAGATACTCAATTCACTGAACACGAAATATCTGAACCTGAATCTGAATCTACTTCGTCTGAGTCACCTTCAGATTTCATAGCCCAGACTCCTGGTCATTCTTGGTCACCTCGAGTGAAACTTCTTACTACTGAGAATATTCCTCCTCGCCTAGTTATTATTGAAGATATTTCTGACATGGAAGAAGAGATCACAATTCCTTCTCATCACTAATATTTAGATCTAAGGTTTAGTGAACAAATTTACCCTTACATTCCTTTTAGACCGGATCCTTGGTATTATCAACCTACCGAATTTCTGCACAACTCTGGTTACAATCATTCACCACGCCGCATACCGTTTCACTCTATACCCAAAGGTAGTTACATGGCTTCACCAAGCATGTCTACTAAGTCATATATGTTTTATTCATCACCAGAAACATTTTTGTATGGTGGTCCATTGGTTCATGCTGGATACTAGTTTATCTCTTGCACTTTTTCAAGAGCATCTCCATCTTCTGAAATTGTTCCAAAATCAATTGGTCTCTAAGATTCTACCATCGAATATTTCACAACGGAACATTCCTATATGTTTTCCAAAAATATTCCTTAAGCTATCTCTCAAGGTGGCTATATAGCGCCTGGGGGGAAACAACCTCCTCAAGGGCAACATCTTCTCCAAGGGAAACAACCTCTTCAAGGGCAACAACCTCTCCAAGGGAAACAACATCTTCAAGGGAAATTACCTCTTCAAGGGTCGTATTTTTATCAAGAGCAGCTATCCTTTCAAGGAGGACAACCTTTTAATGAACTTATCCCTCGGTTGTAGGATCAAGCTTTCCCGATAATTATCAAGCTTATGTTCTAATGCCTCAAACTGGTTAAATTCAACCATATGCATCAAAACATTTGATGGGAGCTCCTTACCCAGGCACTAATATTGTGTGGAATCCGTTGTTGAATCAAAAATATTTGCAACCTACTTTACAAGTACCTTATAATCAACCTTCTCAGTCAGCTGGACAATTTGGTTTTACCCAAATACAAAATCATATTTAGAGTGCACTTCAAATTACCGCTCAGGTATCTGTGCCTAGTAGTCAACAAGTTGGTCTGAGTACTCCAAGTAATCCTATCCAACCTGCTGCGCAAATTTCTGTTCTATAACCAAGTACACTTATTCCTAGAGTTTCTAAAACCCCTGTTGTTACAACCCTTCAAACGACAACACCAAATATTACATAGGAAATCCCTCAGATTTCTTCTCATCAAAATGGACCTATAGTTCAGTCTACCCCTCAAACTTCTGTAGGAAAACCTGGTGCAACTACAGTTCAAACAAGTCTACCTTTTACGGGTCAAACCTTTTAAGGTTAGTTTGTTCAGAGTCAACCAGTTCAAGGGAAATTTCAATATGGACAAAATCTAGTTTACCAGATTTAACCATACCCTGGTGATACATATCAAATACCAACTCAACCTCAGTTTTGTATGGCTAACCATGGATACCCTGGAGGTATTCCAATCCCATATTCTCAGGCAATCTCGGGTTATCTTGGATATCCTACTCCAGGTACTTGTATTGTTCATCAAGGTTACCAGTTTGCACAACAAGACCCTAACCGTCAGTTACCATTCATTGCAACTTTCGACTTACCATAATTGCTCAGCTAACGAATGATCCAATTTGTTATCTTCCATTTTGGCCGACAATGACAACTAAGTTTCCCAATGATATTCCAAAGTTTGAAGGAAAATTAGGAGAATACCCCTCAAATCATGTGATGACTGATCATTTGTGGTGTGCATCCAACTCCTTAATAGATGATTCTATCAGTTTGAGACCTTTTCATAGAACATTGATCATCTTAGCTGCAAAATGGTACATTGAGTTACCACGTTGCTCTTTTAATAATTTAAATGCTTTAGAAACAACCTTCCTAACTCATTTTCAGTTTCCATTCTGTTATGAAAATGACACAGAACTTTTAACTTCATTAAAACATAGTACATCTACATACATTTCAGATCACATACATGATGGCAACGTAGATGACGTTTAGTGAAAGTTTTCATTGCAGATCAAATTCTGGCATAGTGGTTTATTAAATCATTGCTTCCAAATATTACTGAAGATGTAGCTAAAGGATGCGTTGTAACATAAGAATAGGCCATAGCTCAAGCATAGTACCTGGACCTCATTTACACACAGTCTGGTACTATGTATGAAAAAATTCTCGATCTACCATGCCTAGGTCAACTTACTGCAACTCCTTTTGGTTCTCATTTTGTAGATGGTGTAATTGGTACAGTTAATAATACAAAGAGTAAGAAGAAATAATCTAAATCTACTTCTCCAATAATAACTCTACCAGATTCACCTAAAGGAGACCCTTCCCTAGAAACTTCTGCCTAGATTCACATCGTAGACTTAACTACAACCAAAAATAAATAATCCGGAAATAAGAATAAGGGGAAGGTTAAAAATTAAAAAAAAACACCTCCCAAATAGAAAGCTAAAAAAACTGAACCGTTAGAAAAAAAACAGAAACCTTGTTATCCTTGTCTCATCTGTGATGAGAATCACTGCACCAAAGAATGTCCACATTGGGCCGAGGTATCCAAATTTTTTAAAGGTTCATC
The DNA here is from genome assembly GCA_034641835.2 of Pinus albicaulis. Lineage (NCBI taxonomy): Eukaryota > Viridiplantae > Streptophyta > Pinopsida > Pinales > Pinaceae > Pinus > Pinus albicaulis. The sequence goes on along the minus strand of JAXQQM020068887.1, from coordinate 109,212 downwards.
CACACCTGTTTTCTTAAAATATCCTTTTCCATATCAAGATAGGAAAATGATAGAATATTCTTCCAATTCATCGACGGATATCCTGATGATGTCCTAGGTCATGTTGCGACACGATCTCAAGACTATGGATCTAAGAGTCATGTAATTGGTAAAGAAACTGAATCATCCAGTCGACCACTAGCATCAAATCCTTCGGTTTCCAATCCACTGCAAATCGAGAAACCTAACCCTAATTTAGTGATTAAACTGCATGCCAAAGGTGTACTTCGAAAAACGGCTTTTAATCCACATGCGGGAGCTACTCAAAATTACAATATTGTTGAAGATTTGGCCATATCCCCTTCAGCAATGTAGGACTTGGAAGTGTTGCAATCTTGTCCAAATTAGAGGAAATTGATATTATCAAATATAGGAGAGACTGATCCTTAAGAATCAAATATAATTGTCTTTGATCTCGAAAATTTTGTACCTAGACTCCCACATCAAATAGCTTTTTAAATTCCACTATTAGTCAAATCAAGGTTAGTTTTTTGCATAGTAATTGATGAGGGAGCATATACGTGCATTATTTCCTTAGGTTTTTGGAAAAATCTTGGTTATCTGATAATCAATCATTCATTGACCATCCTTAAAGCCTTTGATGGAAGAGGTTTTTGCCCATTCAAAATACTCCAGGATCTGCCTATAGAAGTAGAAGGAAAAACCGTAACACTTGAGGTGGAAGTTGTTGATTCCCCCCTTGATTAAAACCTTCTTCTAGGTATAAGTTGGTCTTATGCTATGAATGTTGTTGTTTCATCAGTCTTTCACATGATAATTTTTCCTCATAAAGGAAATATTGTTAAAATCGATCATTTGTCTTACTTCGCTTCAGACCTTACTTCTACAGATAGTAACCAACATGCCAGAAAAACAGTTATCCCTTACGAAGATGTTGGGGTAGGACTAGTTAAGGATTCCACTCTCATGGGAAATTTCGATATGCCTTCTCCCAATGCACCGCGAACTATTTCCAATATCAATATGATTACATCAAGCACAATTCCATTTGATGACACATGGAATGTGCCTTTAGAATCAGAATTGGACTCCTATGGTGGTGAGAAGACTTTAAGTCCTTTTGAATCGACATATGTAGCAGTACAACCGTGTTCTGACACTCCATCAACTTCTACTGATCAAATGAATGTGGTCAGTGAAGAATCATCTTCTTTATCAAGCTCAACTTTGACAACATTTCCGCATCCTTTTCAACAAGTATTTACAACTGATGAAAATATTCGAGAAATTTTGTCATCAGAAGAATTTCCATGGGATGATCTCAATCATCGATATTCTTTTTTACCTAAACTTGGTAAACTTGAGAATGTTTTTTCATCCATATTTATAGTTGACTATGTCAAGGAACCTCAAAATCCTACATCCATTGTTCATTAAGATTTTGAGAAAAATTTGGGAAATATTTCTCCCACAATTCCTATTGAGATATAAATTAAACCCAGAATAATTGAGGACATTCATATAGGTGCTTCTTTCTCGATTGAAGAGATAAAAATATACAAAGCCCTATTTCAAGAATTCCATGAAATTTTTGCTCGGTCTTATGAAGAAATGCCAGGAATTGATCCTAAGATTTTTATTCATGAAATTAAGACATACCTGGATGCTAAGCCTATTAGACAAAGATTATGTCTGATACATCCATAGAAATATGCTGCAATCAAAGCTGAAGTTGAAAAATTACTAGGTGCAACATTTATTTATCCTATTCCTTTGACGGATTGGGTATCTCATATAGTTCTAGTAACAAAGAAACAAGGGACTATCAGAGTATGTGTCGATTATCGGGATATTAACAAGGCTTGACCTAAATACAATTATCCTACCCCTTATATTGACCAAATTATTGATGATTGTGCTAGAAACGAAAAATTCTTGTTTGTGGATGGTTTTTCTATTTACAATCAAATCAACATACTCCTTGCTGATCAGCCTAAAAAAACATTTATATGTCCATGGGGCACATTTTCATACTGTAAATTACCTTTTGGACTAAAAAAAAATGGCGCAACTTTTCAAAGAGCTATGTCTTATGAATTTCACTATATCAAACATATTGTGCAACCCTACCTAGATGAATTGCCTGCTCATTCCTTACACAAACAAGATCATCCCACACACTTATGTGCTATCTTTATGAGATGTAGGCATTACAACATTCGTTTGAATCCGCAAAAAATTGTATTTTGTGTAGAATTAGGACGTTTACTTCAGTTCATTGTTTCAAAAGAAGGCATTCGTGTCGATCCATCAAAGGTTGAGGCTATTGTTAATCTACCTCCTCCTTCCACTCTTTGCCAACTACAAATTTTGCAGGGGAAAGAAAACTTTCTACGTCTTTTTATCCTGAAATATGCAGAGTCAGCGAACGGTTTTACCTGGTTGTTGAAACATGATGTTCCATTCATTTGGGAAAATATTGCTGATAAATATTTTGATGCACTTAAACACGTGTTGACCCATGCACCGTTATTGCATCCTCCCAATTATCACCAAGATTAATTTTTGTATTTGGTTGCATCCAATTCCATGATTGAAATGGTTCTAGTTCAAGTGGATGATTCTAACAATGAACATGTGATTTATTACCTAAGTCAGAATCTTAGCCTGATGGAAATCAAGTATTCACATGTGGAGAAATTTGCCTTAGTAGTTGTTCAAGCTATCCAACATTTCTGTCACTACATATTGTTACAAAAAAAAATAATGATATCTAATTTCTACCCGATGATGTATATTTTGAAAAAACAATTGATTGGGGGAAAAGACTCTAAATGGATCATTATCCTGCAAGAGTTTGAATTGGAGTTCGAGAAATCCAAGTCTAAGAAATCACTCGTATTTGCTGAAATTATGTGTGATTTTCCCAATACTGAATCTGAAATGGTGGCAGAAAATCATCTCGTTAATGAATCTTTGTTTCTAATTAGTACATTAGATCCTTGGTTTGGGGATATCATTATTAATCTAGAGACCCAAACCTTTCGAGAGATATTTCACAATTAGATCAACTGAGAATTCGATACCAATATCAACAACATAATATTGTTGGCGACACTCTTTATTGTCCTGGTGCCGATTCTGTTTTTTGATGTTGTATAACTCATGAAGAAGCCGAAAGAGTTTTAAATCATTTCCATTCTAGAGCGTGTGGTGGTCATATGTCTAGGTTTTCCAAAACCCAAAATATATTTCACGTTGGCTATTTCAGGCCATCTTTATTCAAATATTGTATTCTCAAGGTTAGAAAATGCCTCAATTGCCAGATTTTTGATTGAAATATGCATGCACCTCCAACTCCTCTTCACCCAATCATTGCTATTGGTCCTTTCACCAAATGGGGCATCGATTTCATCACACGTAAACCTCCCTCGGTCGGGGGGCATGGGTATATTATTATCATTGTAGATTACTTTACAAAATGGGCTGAGGCGATGCCTACATTCGCGGATGATGGCAAAACTACAACAATTTTCATATTCAATCACGTGATTTTTTGGTTTGGTGTCCCTCAAGCTATCGTTACAGACCATGGGAGCCATTTTCTAAACATTATGATGACCAAAATTTCCGATCAACTTGGACTATGCCACGATAATTCTACACGATATTACCCACAAGCTAATGGTCAAGTTGAAGATGTTAACAAGGCTTTAACAAACATGATTAAAAGGATTGTTGAAACTCATAAAACCAATTGACATACCATGATTTTTTCGCGCATTATGGGCATACCGTACCTCTGTAAAAACTACTACAAGGTTCACTCCTTTTCAACTTGTTTATGGTTTGGAAGCTGTGTTACCCATTGAATGTGAAATCCCATCACTCAAATTAACCATTGAATTATTACCAGCTACCTTTCAAGAGGAGAAACACTTCCTATACCTAGCACAGTTAGATGAAACTTGCTGCACTGCTACATTAGTTGTTCAGGCTCATAAAAAATGTGTTAAATCTCAGTATGATCAAAGTGTTAACCCTTGGATATATTCAGAAGCTGAACTAGTTCTAGTATATGATCAAGCTCATGACAAACTAGGTGCTGGTAAATTCGAACCAATGTGGCATGGTCCCTATATTGTTAAGCATGTGCTTGCAAAAGGAGCCTATGAATTAATTGCTTATGACTGCGTCTCTTTAGATAAACCCAAAAATGGTATTTATCTCAAGAGATATTATGCATGATTATTCGTGTGATGATCCTCTTTGTACATTAGTTACCAATTTAAAATAGTGTTCCTTAGATTAGAAAAGTGTGCCTTAGGATTAGTTATTTTCACTTGACAAATTTTTGCTACTTCATTTCTTATCTTGATTACTCTTGATATTGAAGATGTCGACATTCCTTCAAACTTACATTGGTTTTTCTAACGGCGTCTATTGTAGTACACATAACATCTCTTCCGTGGCATGGGTTATCTATTCACCCATCGATGAGTTGTTCTATATTCATGGGATATGCCTTGGTCAAACAACAAACAATATTGCCGAATATAGCACAATCATTGAGCTATTATATGATGCCATCACATTTGGTATTCGATTTTTGATTATTAGGTTAGATTCAAAACTCATTGTATTACATTTAAATGGTGTTTACGCTTTTATAAATCCATCTTTATGAAGAATTTTTTTGAGGGTTCGTCTCTTGGAAAGACAATTTCATTACATTGAATATCAACACATTTCAAGAAATTTAAACACATTGGCTGATGCATTAGCTAATAGAGTTTTAAATATACATTTGCAACATTTTAAGTAAAACAAAAAAAATTTAATCCATATTGAACAAGATACTCAGAGATCAGATGTAGTAATATCATTAGGTTAAAAATAGTTTTGTGTCAAAAAATATTACATCGTTTGTGATCATAGGTTTCAAACACCTATGATCTAAAAGATACTGATACAAAAAACAAAATGTCAATCTAGATCGACCATCAGCGATCGATGATGATGATCATGATAGCAAACTATGGCACGTGCCACCCTACGCAGATATCTCCTGAATGGGCCTGGAACTCCAGTAACATGTCTTTGAAGCCTGAGAGGTATATCATCTGTCCCTATCTCTGGAACATCAATAGTTAACCTTTCTAGGTTGTGCTCCAACTCTGTAAGGATATCTGTCGCATTGTTCTATGGTGGGCCTGCTATAGGTTGCGCTTCTTGCTTATGAAAGCGATGAAGCGCTGCTGGTCGTGATGGACCAACATATGCATTTAAATTTTATTTTATTTTTATTTTTGTTTTTCTTATTTTTATTTTTTTTCAGTATTGGACGATAGAAAACCAGATAAAAATTAGATAACATAAAAAACTTCAAAATGATTTTCTTTACCTGATGCATCCCACTGTGCCCCTGGTGGAAATGATGTGTGAGGGTCACCTCTAAAATCCATCCCTGCATAAGGAAAATCTTCAATCATGAAGATATGGTTCCTAAGCTATATAAAGAACTGAGGAGTAAAGCGAAGCATTGCACCACCATCGCCACCATGGCGAGCCATCAATGCTACCCATCGTAACATACGTGGTTCCCTAGGTCCTGTGGGATCTACTAGAGACTATTGAGGTGCAAGGAGTGTGATCCTCTCCAAAGCGAAAGACACAAGAATGGCTCCATAGTTGAAGTTTTTCAACTTCCTGTTTTTAGCTCTCGTAAGTTGGCCCTTCATATTAGCAACACTCCTTCACTCTAGTTGAAAAATATTCCCTAGGAAAATTCAACTGCAGTCTGCATTTGTGCTTTGGTAGCCACATGTAGAGCCACACTCCCCCACAACCTGGTAGTGGTGAATGAAACGATCTTTAGGTCTAGGCACACAATAGTTTTGATATCAATGCGACCATCCTTCAACTCTGAATCTCGGCTACAATATTGAGCCATATAAGATGCAGCGGGAAGACCACCTGGTCTTGTCCCAAACAAGGAAATGTCCCTCCCTCTTTGGGGTAATCTAATGAGGAAATAGATATCCTTTGGCTCGATCACAAGCATCTGGTCCTCAATGATGAAACATTGATCTCGAACATCCCAAGCATTCACTAGCCAAGTCATCAGCTCAACCTATGCTTTCTTAACTTGAATCACCCAGAACTTATACAAGAAACAATTTTTAAACGTGCGAATTGTTGTCGGATCATCCATGTCTGCATTTTCTGCAAGTTCATGCTCTCTTTCTCGCCATTCCAACATGATTGATAACCTACAAACCATCAATTTAATCATTAGAAATCAATTGGGAGAATTTTGAGCCATTTTATTGGATAGAAACATGTTTTTCAAAACCCCACGATGCTTGCATAGGTTTTGTGTGTACACAGTGCATTTTTGCGCATGAGCTACACATAAAACCCGCGGCAGCCAAATGAATTTTCTATTAAAAAATCATCAGGGTGTACAATTTTCGCCATGAAAAACTATGCACCCCCCCGGATGGATTTTAAAACCTTGTTTTCCCCTAAAAAATGCCCTAAAAACTTAAAATTAAAAAACTAAATAGATGAAAATTAAGATAATGATGATGTGGAATACCTATCACGAACGGTTCTTGAAATGGTTGGTCGGTTCTCTTGATTTTAGCTCCGGAAGATTTAGGGAAAAAACTCTTTCTCCTCTGCTTTGAAAACTAAAAGGTGAAAATGATTTGTTTTAACTTCTTTTTGCAGTTTAAGTGAATAAAATATATTATTTTATTTATTTTTACTTTAGAAGTCAAAATCAAAATGTTTTTCCTATTTTGAGAGTAGATATTTGTAATTTTTTGAGTTTTTGTGCAGGAAACAAGTTATTTACGGGAAAAATCATTTTGACATTGATCAGACTTTTATCACTTTTTCAGGCTCTATAAAAATACAAAAAAGAAAAACCCCTGAGTCCTCTTTTAATCCCTTTTCAGACTCTCTAAATATGAAAAGTTCGCCGAGTACTTAGCTATTCGAACTCGTTAAAGTAAATGAATAGCCATCTATTCAGTATAAGTTTACCCCTTTTCCGGATTGAATTGGACTATTTACGAAAAATGTATACGTTGACTAAGCATGGTCAATAGAGTTCTCTCTTGCATTATTTTATCCTTTTTCGGGCTTGAGGGATTAAATTTATGAAAAATAACACTATGAAGTTTACTTATGTTTTTCTTCTCACTCCCTAAAACTGAAAAACACCAAGTTAATCCTATGCTGGACTCATTCAAATTAAATATTCAGGACCTCTCGATCACAATAGGACCAAACCACTCATTATTAGGGTTTGTTTTTAAATACTAAGATGGACTCATCTGAAGGATGAGCTTACAAAACAAGATAATTTTATCCTCCTCAAGTTTGACAAAAATAAAGAGGTACTTTCCAGTAATGGTGGGGGAAAAAGTGAGAAAAATAATCCATTCATTGTCCTTGTTTTAGAAAGCAACATGTCGCTTTTGAACATGAAACTTTGTCATACTTGTACTTGGGTTGGGAAATCCTTTGTCTAACAGTTAATCTAACCAAAATGAAAGTCTTCAGCTGGTTTCTAGGTATTATCTTTGAGTCAAATGTTGCCAAGCCACTTATAGTGTCATTGTGTGTTCAAGGGAAAGTTCAATCTACCATTCATTGCAAACATTTGTCTCCATTTGTGTTGGCCATCCCTGAGTCAGTCATTGCAAAGCATTTCTTCAAAACTTGATCTAATGGTTTTGTGTCGTAGGATTTCTTGCGACGGATCACTTTCTATCAACATCAGCTCTTTATCTAGAAAGTCGATTTAGAATCCTATTAGTACCTTGGAATCTACATGCCCTAATGGTAGGTTTCTCGCCTTCGACAATGGGTTCTCATCATTGACATTAGATCGAATGATTCTATGAGTGTTCGACTACAAATAATTCATTCACACTTCGTAGATTATGCTGAAGTACTTTGAGAACCATTGTCATTATTGGTGGTTTCTCTCACGCTTGTTAACGGTTCTCATCATTGACCAGTAATCAAGTGGTTTCTACCATGTTCGACTTCGACACAATCAATCACATGGATATATTCATACTAAGTTCGAGAAGTAGAAATCAAGACCCTAGATCTAGTTTCCACCATCCAGGCTGCAAGGAGTTATGTATTCATGATACAGTAGTCTTCTTATGACAGATGGATTCGTCCATACTATGTCTACTTTTTGATGTAATACTGAAATCATATCTGTACCAGAACACTTAGTTAGTTTTTATCTGAGTATTGGAATGGCTACCTCAGTGATGATATATATTTGCATTGAATGTTTTTACAGGTTTTTGACCGGTGTCTCCAACCCAATCCTTGGAATGATAAAGAGCTTCACTCTTTAGAAAAACTTTTTCAAACTTCGCATATTAGGGGGCAATCTATTAGACGTCATTTTGTCACCATGACATTTTACTGTCAATATGGGTCTATCACCATCCATATCATGTTCCCTTAGAAGTAAAAAACACTCATGTTCCTGAATAAAGTGTTGGAAATTGGAGAAAAACTCTGAAAAACCCTTAAAATATTGCCTGCACACTTTTTATAGCCTTTTCCCGCACATGCACTGATGCTTCTTCCATTATCCGTGATGATCACCGCTTTGTTTGCCACTAAAACCTGCACAACCCCATGAAAAGCAAGTAAAAAAAAAAAAAGTAACTTCTAGAAGCCTAGTTGGTCGAATATTCTCCCAAATTGAAGCCTCTAGAGTCGCGCTAGTTCGAGCTTTATCCCTCTACTCATGGATATTATCCCTTGGTCAAAGGAACTCAAATCCCTTCATGGGAGGAACCCATCCGTCTCTTAATGAATCTGAAACTACTTCAATATCTCTATATATTGAACTAAGGTTTTGGGGTTAAGGGTAGATACTGATTTGTATAAATTATAAGCTAGAGAGAGTTCATAGAGTTCATAGTTTTTGAGCTAGTAAGTTGTTGTTGGCACATTGAAGGTTACACCCTTGTGCACATGACTTCATGCTGGTCATTATAGAGAATAAGGCTTATCAGACTGAAGGAAAATTATTGCTCAGACACACGGGAGAAATCTGTACAACATCAAGGCATAGGCTGTAAGATTGCTCTTTTTAATTTTCAATAATACATATGGATCTCTTTTCCTCATTGCCTTGTTTCTGAATTCATGGAAATGATGTCAATACTTAGACTCCTTGATCACTAAGTTGTATTAGTATTTATGATTATTATATACTGCAGGTGCTTTGATCTTTTTTATTGTTTGTGATTGTAGGTTCTTCTCAGCATTAAGGAATTGCTTTGAAGCGAAAGTAAAAATGCTACATCGAACGTCTCAGTTTAAAGGTAGGAGAATGACCTCCTTATTTCATGGTTGTAATAATATAAAGTACAAATAATCTAAAGAAAGAGATATTCAATGGATCCTTGTTTCTAGTTACTCGTTGGAGTACTAGGGAGATCGCTTTTCTCCGCAAGAGGGATTAATCCTGGTAACAATAGTTGGTCCCGATTCAATAAATAAACTTATAAACTATTAATGACCTTCAGTGCTCACCTTCTTAAGGTAGAATTGGGATAATGTGATGTACATGTTTGGATGAATGGGACATAGAAATATGATGACCAAGGATTTCATTGGAAGATAGTGGAGGAGAGTGCAAGGAACCAATAGTTGATAGAGCACTGATATTTGATAAATTGGGAAATTATTGGGATGCACTTGATTGCATAAATTTAAATAAATGTCAGGATACAAGATCGAGGTTATATGCCATGGCAACGATGTGTTATTGAAAGGAGGCTTTAATAAAGATAAGGGACTTGTTAAATTTTTAGGTTACACACACAAACACACACACACACACACGTATGGGTCCACACTGGTTTTAAAATGAAACTAGCCCACACACATTTTGTTTATAAAATTTCTTGAATTCGATGGTTTTAGAAATAAATCCTCCCACTTGGTATCAAATTATTATATTAGAAAATGAATTTTGGTCCTATAGATGGGTTGAGGGAACACCTTCCTATCATATTTCTGGCATATTCTAAATTGTTGACATAAAAAGCACCGGTTTCCCCTAGCATTATTGTGAACGACTGAAAAACAACTACTCCATAGCATTTTTAGACTGTTACTTTTCATGAATACAATATCATTGCTACTCATTTCATTTATTCACCACCGAAACTATGTACATTTCATAAGACGATTTAGAATTCTTATTGGAATCACATTCAATTGCTTACCCTATATTGTTTTTTTCTCCAAGTTACAATGCCTAAAAAAAACTCACAATCAATTTCTCACCCTATATTGTTTGATTTCCAAGCTAAAAATCTTGAGGAAAACTCTAACAGGTAAACCCTGCAATCCTCAGGGCACAATGCCAATCAAGAACAAGACTCAAATCCATCACAACAACATACTCATTTTGACCTCACCATGTCATTTGTAAAAATTGAACCTAGGTGGTGTAGCTTTTAACCCTGCACAAATAATTCCTACAAATTATTTCTCAATAAAATAGAAAAGTATTCAATGGAAAAACACACATTAACACATGATTTTATCCTGGAAATCTAAACTGGGAAAACCACAGATATTTTTTAATATATTATCTTTACAATGTTACTATGAAATATGTATATGCCATAACATTCATAAACCCCCAATCCATTAACAATGGATTAGAATACAAAAATAGTTCTTTTGACTGGATCTACAAAACCATGGGAAAAACCACCATGCACCCAAAAACTGGTAAAAGCGAAAACCACCAAAAACGGATGCAAAAAATCGCCTCATTTTTTTTTCTAGGGCACTACCCCGAACCCCATGCGGGGGGGCTGCTAGCCCTCACTGTGACCCCTTATGTGCGTGGTGTATATAAATCTTGCAAATCATATAACACATACCCAATAGGTGGGGAGGATAGCAATCATTCCTCCCAATCACCCAAGATAAACTCAATTGACTTGCTTATATATATAGTAAGGAATAAGGATAAACATTTTATGGTTTGACATTTTATGATTTTATCATTATTGAAATTCGACTACATAATATTTTTTGAAATTGAAATTATCTATCTATATATATATATATAATGCCACCCTCAAATACCCCTAATGCAACTAGACTGTGCAATATTAACATCTTTTATCTATAAATTAAATCAATCTAAAATGATTCATCTCAGATTTTAAGCAAACAATTCTATTTTCCTTTTCTTTTATGTGAAATGTTTGAAAACATATTGATTCCTAAAACATATAAAATACCAATGGTTTAAATGTGGATCATTGTTCACCTTCATGTCAAAATAATTTTCAACTACTTAACTGTACTGCAAATTGAAATACGAGGGAAAAGTTTCTTACTCTATTGGAAATAACCATATAGAAGGATGTTATACAAATGCAAATTATAGGAGATTCGAAGCAAGTGATTTACTGGGCTTCCTATAGGGCCTAAATGAGTGATGTCAAGTTTGATCCCATTCTCAGAGACATCAAATATGCCCTGCAAGCATTTGAATGTGTCTTCAACCATATTCTCTTTGAATTGAATGAAAAACTTGATGCTCTCTCCAAAGAAGCTCTGTATCTTCCAATTGGTTCAATTGGTCTCGATGAGTTCATTGATGGGGAGGAGGTAGAGTCCATGTAGACCCTTCTCGAACAACTATCGTTTAGGGATTTTTGATATGTGGGTTGTGATGAGTTTGTTTATGTTCTTATTATAGATGTCTGATTATTCAAGTTGTAAACTTCAAATGTATTTTGTTATATATGATTGTATAATTCATTTTTAAGAATATACTGGTTAATAATTTTAACCAATCTTGATAAAAAATAAAAACATATATATATATTCTCCTTTTAAATATATACTATATTATAAACTAAAAAATAGTAAAATCAAAATCATTAATATGTAATTTCTAATACCTTTCACACCTATTAATATACAAGTGATAACCAAAGTCATTAATATGTAATTTCTAATACCTTTCACACATATTAATATACAACTTCCCAAGTTCCCATGCCTTTGGATAAAGCAAACTGTATGCACTCCAAGACAAACAACCAAATCAACTCAAACTCCTCGTTCTTAACAATGGTAGAGTAAAGCATGATCACTATAACATTGAATTTATCAAAATAGGAAGGTAACTTTAGCTGAGTTTTGAATTTATCAAAATATGGAGTTACATTTCCTAGGGCCAAATTTGAGTGGCAGCTTCTAGTGTCGAGGTACAAATTTGAGTTGCAGTTTCTAGTGTCTAGGGTACAAATTTTCCAACACCACATTCTGGAAGGTGAAAGTGCAATCATCAAGATGTAAGTTATGCACAATTTATTATGGAAGTTGTGATTAATGGTGGAGAATGTCTTCCTTAAACCCACCAAATTTTCCAACACCACATTCTCTCTAGGTTGGGTCCAAATTTTCCAACACCACATTCTAGAAGGTGCAAGTGCAATCATCAAGATGTAATTTATGCACAAATTTATTTTGGAAGTTGTGATTAATGGTGGCGCATGTCTTCCTTAAACCCACCTCGCTTTTGTCGTAATAAGTGTGACCAACCCCCAATATAGTTATTATGAATCTTGGTGGAAGTTTGGGTCCATTATAATAAGTCAAGTAACTTATTAGAAAACACTTGATAAACGTGGTTACCCATATTTTCTCAAATAGAAAATGATTATTCCTTCTACATAAGACAATGCAAGTCCAACATAAGACTATTATTCCCAAAACACATGGTTATATTATTTCCGTAAGCCTACGACATCTCAGACCAATCATGCACCTAATATGCTTGCTTATGTCCCTCCAATAATCATATATAATATATTATTGTCGAGGAACAAATTTTTTTTACAACGGATGGAGTTGAAGTCAAAGTGGATGAGCAGGGTACTTTTGTTCCACGCATTTTAACGTAAAATTATAAAATATATGTGAATGTTTAGTTACGATTATTAAAATTTTGATTTTTAAATGTGTAAATTTATTTTATTATAATTTATTTAAAAGTACGTGGATATTTACTTATGAATATTTAAATTTTGATTTTTAATGGTTTCTTATGTTTACTTGTTTTTGCTTTTCATGTGAATGTTTACTTTTGAATATTAAAATTATATATATTCAAGAATTTTAATATTCAAAAGTAAACATTCACATGAAAAAGCAAAAAAAGTAAAGATAAAGAAACCATATCTATCTATATATATAAATAATTTTGCCTAAATAAATTAATTAAAAATATTACATAGAATATTTTCATTCCATCTACAATTATTGATTAAGATGAATTCACCATATGAGATCTATAGAATAGAACATCAGTGACAAATTTTACAAAAAGTGATTACCTAACAATATATTAAGAGGACTATTTTTTGTAGACATATAAAAATAGGAGTATTAACTATAGACATACAAAATGTTGGAAATGTTGTCATTGATGGCAATGGCAAGGAAGGAGCATCTGAACAGTAACAAGGCAAAGAGAGAAGCACAGAGCAACATTAGACAAGAAGCAGAGATAGTAACAGGGAGATAGCAGAAGCAGCAAAGAGACCAGCAGAAAGAGCAAAGAAGCAGAGAGGACGCAAGGCAGATAAGGAACTAAGGCAGTAGACAATGCAGAGACAGAGTAAGAGAAAAAGGCCATCGAATAGAAAAGAATAAGTGAATGCTCTTGTAAATGGTAATCCATGATAAGTAAGAAATCCTTTGAAGGAATTAATATGATGCTTTTTGCTTAATGGTTGCGGAGATACGATGTTTTTGCTTGCAGAATCAAGAACTTGAATGTACAGTTAAAAGCGGAACTGTGACAGGATAAAACTCCGAACATGCAATGGAAGGTTGATATATTATAGCAGAATTGAAGACAGAATGACATTGAATTGTTTCGAGTTAATGTTTGTAAGGAAATCCCGTCGGAAGAGAACTACATTTGTTCGTTGATTATTGGAAATCTTGCCAAAGATAGACCAGAGTTATAGCGCAAACCCAGACTAACCCTTTGAATTCATGTACGAAACCTGGAAGAAAAGAGGTAAAACGTAACAAAAGGAAGTGCGATGGAACCTTGCGTGGAAGAACGGAACCATGACCGAGTGAACAGTGAAGGTGGTTTATGGTTTTCATCGCACCACATATGCGGAGTGAGCGGTATTTGAGGAGTTGGGAGCGATTCCATAAATCTTTCAACACGTGGCAAGGAGGACCCACGAAAAACCGCTTGTCACTGCGCGCCATCGCGCGTTATAGTTCGACCCAGGATGCCCAGCGATATTGCTATGCGCCGTTGATCTAGAGGAAAGCCATCGGACGGTGGTTGTATGAGGAAGATGCACGAAGATTAACCAAAGTACGGCGGGCCATCGCACGTTAATGATCGGCATCGGAGGTCGAGCGATATGCATATATGTCGTTGATCTGGAAGCTTGCTAATCTAATGGTGATCGGACGTTGTACTTGCGCGAAGTTTACTTATGGTACCATGCGCATATTTGATTGGCTATTGACTATATATGTGGGCCCGGGGTCTAAGGTTTATCATGAGGTTAATTGTTTGAAAAATGTTGGATATTTCTTTAAAGTGCGAAGGGGTGTAACTTTAATCCTAAAGTTCAGTTCAAATTTGTAAATATATTTATTTGTCAATTTCTTTAAATTGATAAATAAATTAAAAAGAAATCAAAAAAGGCACGTGGGGTAAACTAAAGGAATACCATTAGCGGTTGAATGGTTTTTTACTCATGGTTTTACTAAAGGGAAAAACTATATAAGGAGAAGACAATTATTGTACAAGGAGTGTGTGCGAAGGGTGGTGAATGAATTTTTTTTTTTCTAAGAAATATCTGCATGGACGAACCCTGTTCTTAATTGATAAATCTGAATCTACAATGCACCTATGGATTAGAAACGATGAATCTCTACTATGATCGGCAAAAAGAAATGATGAAGACCTGACAGAAGTCTGATGAAGAAACTGAAGAAATCTTGTGAATCTAAGGGTTGAAGCTTTCTGTTTGAAAGTGGAAGTATCCTGCCAGTAAAAGCTGGTATGGAAATCAGGGGGGTTGGAGCTCCCTTCCAGTAGTGGCTGGAGAACGAGAAAAATGTTGTAGCCTTTCTGCAGGTGGGTGCCTGCGTGCTGGTATAAGTCTCCATCAACATAAATTGTAAGAAGTTTTCTTTATAATAAAACAAAATTGAAGACTGAGATTACAGCAGC
This sequence comes from Pinus albicaulis, assembly GCA_034641835.2. NCBI lineage: Eukaryota > Viridiplantae > Streptophyta > Pinopsida > Pinales > Pinaceae > Pinus > Pinus albicaulis. Next base: position 93,905 of record JAXQQM020068887.1, on the reverse strand, counting down.
GGTGGTTTTCTCCCAAATTGGGTTTCCACCTTAAATAATGGTGTTCATATGTGTTACTTATGTTTGATGATTTGTTCTGTTATTTATGTTCATGCTTACTGCTTACTAAACATATGATAAATGAATGATGCAATAAGATCTCTGGACATACAAGTTGGATTCAGTAATGTAACATATGGTTTAAAGAGAAAGGAAAAGTAAAATTTTCAGTCAGCTCAAAATACTGATTCACCCCCCCTCTCAGCATTTTTCCCAACAATTGGTATCAGAGCCAGTCCTTCTGAAAAGCTTAACCGCTAGAAGGAAGATCAAGCAAGATGAGCAATCAAGATGGAACTGCATCTATCAGGCCTTCGCTCTTTAACGGAAACAATTTAATCTTCTGGAAAACAAGGATGAGATCCTATCTTCAGTCTCTGGGAGCAGATGTATGGGAAATTTTTGAACAAGGATATCAATATCCAGCTGCAGTACCAACAGATCCGACGGAAAGAAAGAATTATGAAACCAATGCAAAGGCGGTCAATGCTCTATTGGGAAGTTTGACTGAATCAGAATTTGTCAAAGTCATGCAGCTGAATACAGCAAAGGCAATATGGGACAAAATCATTCTAAGTTATGAAGTTGATGCAAAGGTAAAAAGTGATAAACTCCAAACTCTCAGAATTCAATATGAGAATCTAAAAATGGATAATGAGGAAAGCATTGCAAAATTCTTTTTACGTCTTGATGATATTGTAAGTCGTATGAGAAATTTGGGAGAAACAATAACCGAATCTACTCTGGTTGAGAAAATTTTAAGATCACTAACGACAAAATTTGAGTCAAAAGTTTTTGCTCTTGAAGAAAAGCAGGATCTTCAAAATCTTACTGTGGTGCAACTTCATGGCATACTAACTACATATGAAATGAGAAGAGGAGGACCATCTGAAGTCAAAGAGGCAGTCTTTAGAACTTCTACAAAAGGGAAGGAAGTACAAAAAATAGAAGGATCGGGATATATCTCAGAAGAAGATGAGATAAAATTTGTAAAGAAACTTCAACTTGGAACAGGATGGTTCAGAGGTAAGCTTCCTTTAAAATGTTTTGATTGTGGAAGAGTTGGTCATTATGCTGCTAAGTGTCCTCATAAAGAAACACATAAAAAGGGGAAGGAAGTAGTAAGAAGGAATAAGAATCATTATAGCACTAGAAAAAGTTACTATACTCATGAAGACAGTGATGGGTTATCTGATAGTGAGGAAGAATGTGAACAAGATCTTAGACTTCTAATGGAATTTGAAAAATAATCTAGAGAAGAAAAGGATACTTTTATGGATGCTCTAGAAGACAATGATTTTCTTGATGAAAACAATCAACTCAAAATTGGCTTAGAAGAGAGCAAAATAATCATAGAGACTCTGAAAAATCAGCTTGAAGAAAAGGAGAAACACAATGAGAAATTAGAGTGTGAAGTAGTAAGTCTAAGAAAAGAACTTGAGAAAGTAAAGACTCTGAATCTTAGATTTGCTAAAGGATCTGAAACCTTAGATGAGATTATCAAGGTACAACATTCTCCCCTTGTAAAGGCAGGTCTTGGATATATTGGAGAATCTTCTCAGGCTTCAGCACCAAATTATCTAAAAGCAGCTACTGCTGGGATACAAAATGCTGCCACTCAGCCAGGGAATAAATAATCTTTGCCGGTAAAGCATGATCATCTCAATTCAAAGAACACTAACAGGAATATCTTTCAAAGAAACACCAATCAACAGGAAAATTCAAGAAGGAGATTTTATGATCGTAGAAAGTTCTTCTTCAATGGACAATGCTTCTCATGTCACAATTTTGGTCATAAGGCTGTTCAATGTGTAGCATATAAAACCATCATGACAAGAGAAGCAAGAAAGAAAAGGATTGATATTGAAACAAAGAAGAATACCTATAACAACTTTTCTCCTCTTCAAAATGAAGTTGAATGTGCTTATTGCAATAACTTTGGCCATGAAGAATTTGAATGCAGGAGCAAAGTTCAACCAAAAGAACATGTTCCTTCAAGCTCCAAAGTATGGAAAAAGAAGGAATTACAGGTTGAAAATTGTGGCATAGCGTTATTTGCAGAAGATGAAGAAAACCAATGGTACATTGATAGTGGATGCTCAAGACACATGACAGGTGATAAAAACAAACTTCTTTCATATAGTGCTCTAGAAAAGGAAAAGAATGTTACATTTGGAAATGATACTCCTGCGGTCATTAAGGGAAAAGGGTCTATTTTTCTAAAAGAGAAGGTGAAAGCTAATGAAGTCATGTATGTGGATGGATTAAAGCATAACCTGTTAAGTGTAAGTCAAATGTGTGATCAAGGAACTGAAGTTGTCTTTAGTTCAAAAGAATGTGTGGTACGTGATCTTGATACAAGTAAAGCAATTATAAAAGGAAAAAGATCTCCAAGCAACCTGTATGTATTGAAGAACTGCAAAGAACAATGTTACTTGAGTAAATCTTCAGAAAATTGGCTATGGCATAGAAGTTTGGGGCATCTGAGCTTCTCTCAAATCAACAAATCAAGCAGACTTAAAGTTGTTCGTGATCTTCCCAATATTACTCTACCTGAAAATATCATATGTAAATCTTGCCAATTCGGTAAGCAAACCAGAGTACAATTTAATGCCAAGGAAGGATCATCAAGTAAGCCTATTGAACTCATTCATACTGACATATGTGGACCTATGAGGAAAAATTCACCACGTGGAGAGGAATACTATATCTTATTCATTGATGATTTCTCTAGAATGTGTTGGATTGGGTTGATTAAACACAAAGATGAAGCATTTGAGAAATTTCAGATCTTCAAAGCACTGGTTGAAAATGAATTAGATCTAAAAATCAAGTGTCTTAGATCCGATCGAGGAGGAGAATATACATCAGATGAATTCCTTGAATTTTGTGAACAACATGGCATAAAAAGACAGTTTTTTGTAGCTGGCACTCCACAACAAAATGGCGTAGCAGAAAGAATGAATAGAACAGTTCAAAAAATGGCTAGAGCTATGCTTGATGATTCCGGAACACCTGACACATTTTTGGGAGAAGCAGCACATACAACAGTAAATATTCTTAACAAGGCACATGTTCGTGTAAATAGTGATAAAACTCCATATGAACTCTGGTATGGTAATTCTCCCACTGTAAAGCATTTTAGAATTTTTGGAAGCAAATGTTTTATCAAAAATAATGATGAAAAACTTGGCAAGTTTGAACCCAGAGCAGATGAAGGAATATTTCTTGGTTACTCCTCTAGGAGTAGGGCATATAAATGTTACAATAAAAGACTTTGGAAGATTGTTGAATGTATAGATGTTTTTATTGATGAGTCTCCAACAGCTCCAAAAGAAGAAAAACAAAAAACATATGAAGACGATGATGATGACATATATTCCTCTACATCAAATAGTAATGATAAAAATAGTGAACCCAATGAAGAACCCAAAGATGATCTGTCTGAAAAGGCTCCATCCAGATATGTTAAAAAAAATCATCCAGAATCTCAAATTTTGGGAGAAAAGGGATAAGGTGTACAAACAAGAAGGACTCTTGTGGGATCTTCTAGCAATTTGGCATTTATGTCCACTATTGAACCTCACAATGTCAGTCAAGCTAGTAAAGATGAATGTTGGATTCAAGCCATGAATGAAGAGCTTGATCAAATTGAAAAGAATCACACTTGGGAATTAGTACCAAGACCTCATGACAAAAATTTCATTAGAACTAAATGGATATTCAAAAACAAGTTAAACGAGAATGGGGATGTTATAAGAAATAAAGCTAGACTTGTTTGCAAGGGGTATGCTCAACAAGAAGGTATAGACTTTGAAGAAATTTTTTCTCCTGTAGCCAGACTTGAAGCAATAAGAATGTTTCTTGCTTTTTCAAGCTTCCAACAAATCAAAATTTATCAAATGGATGTTAAATCTACTTTTCTCAATGGTGATTTAGAAGAAGAAGTTTATATAGAACAACCAGAAGGATTCATTTTGGGAAATGATGAAAAACTTGTTTGTAGACTTAAAAAGGCTCTATATGGTCTCAAACAAGCTCCAAGGGCATGGTACTATCGTCTTGACAAATATCTTCATCAACAAGGTTTTTCAAAGGGTTCTGCTGATAGCAAATTATACACAAAAACTGAAAATAAAAAAAACTATTGATTGTGGTTGTATATGTTGATGATATCATTTTTGGAAGTAATGAAGAGTTTATGAGTCAGAAATTTTCTTCTGATATGCAGCAAGAATTTGAAATGTCTTTACTTGGGGAACTAACATTCTTTCTTGGCTTGCAAGTGCAACAAGCAACATATGGCATAATCTTATCACAAGCAAAATACCTCAAGCAAATCTTAAAGAAGTATGGCATGGAATATTGCAAACATGTAAGTACACCAATGATAACTGGATGTAATCTTAGTTCTAATGATGATTCCCCCAGAGTGAATAAACCAGAATACAGATCTATGATAGGAAGTCTATTTTATCTCACTGGGACAAGACCAGACATCATGCATGCATTTGGGATTGTTGGACGATTCCAAGCTAATCCAAAAGAGTCTCACCTTCAGGCTGTGAAAATAATATTCAAATATCTACAAGGAAATCAAGACTTTGGACTATGGTATCCAAAGAATTCTGACCTTACTCTTCATGCATACACTGATGCAGATTGGGCTGGAAGTGTTGATGATCGGAAAAGCACTAGTGGTGGTGCATTCTATATGGGGCCCCGGTTAGTATCTTTGTTTAGCAAGAAGCAAAGCTCAATTGCCTTATCTACAGCAGAAGCAGAATATGTGGCTGCCACATCATGTTGCACTCAACTTCTCTGGATGATGCAAACCTTACAAGACTCTCAAATCAAATGTTCACCTCCTATCTCCATTATGTGTGATAATACAAGTGCCATCAGTATCTCAAAGAATCCTGTTATGCATTCCAAGACCAAGCACATTCCCATCAAATATCATTTCTTACGTGAACAAGTGCTTGAACAAAAGGTGAAATTGGAGTATGTTCCCTCCAAAGAACAAGTTGCTGATATATTTACCAAAACTCTACCCAGGGAAGCGTTCGAATATCTCAGACAGAAACTGGGAGCAGTCTCTGCCATGCAGAGGATCAGATCTACTTAAATACAGAATATTAAATTGGTTGTGAGGTGCTGTTAGGCATCTCTGAATGCACAGGCTAAGAGGGAGCATTAGTCATATTATGTTTGAAGTTGCAGCATGATCTCAGGGGGAGCATGATATTTTCGGTTCAAAGGATCTTGATCAACTCTTTGCCATTGATGTCAAAGGGGGAGGAAAAGCAACAAAGGGCTTCTATAAGACAAACAGAGGAAGAGTATTGCGATCAATGCCAAAGGAGGAGATTGTTGGAAATGTTGTCATTGATGGCAATGGAAAAGAAGGAGCATTTGAATAGTAACAAGGCAAAGAGAGAAGCACGGAGCAACATTAGACAAGAAGCAGAGATAGTAACAGGGAGATAGCAGAAGCAACAAAGAGACTAGCAGAAAGAGCAAAGAAGCAGAGAGGACACAAGGCAGATAAGGAACTAAGGCAACAGACAATGCAGAGACAGAGTAAGAGAAAAATGCCATCGAATAGAAAAGAATAAGTGAATGCTATTGTAAATGGTAATCCGTGATAAGTAAGAAATCCTTTGAAGGAATTAATATGATGCTTTTTGCTTAATGGTTGCGGAGATACGATGTTTTTGCTTGCAGAATCAAGAACTTGAATGTACATTTAAAAGCGGAACTGTGACAGGATAAAAATCCGAACATGCAATGGAAGGTTGATATATTATAGCATAATTGAAGACAAAATGACATTGAATTGTTTCGAGTTAATGTTTGTAATGAAATCCCGTCGGAAGAGAACTACATTTGTTCGTTGATTATTGGAAATCCTGCCAAAGATAGACCAGAGTTATATCGCAAACCCATACTAACCCTTTGAATTCATGAACGAAACCTGGAAGAAAAGAGGTAAAACGTAACAAAAGGAAGTGCGACGGAACCCTGCGTGGAAGAACGGAACCATGACCGAGTGAATAGTGAAGGTGGTTTATGGTTTTCATCGCACCACCTATGCGGAGTGAGCGGTATTTGAGGAGTTGGGAGTGATTCCATAAATATTTCAACACGTGGAAAGGAAGACCCACGGAAAACCGCTTGTCACTGCGCGCCATCGTGCGTTATAGTTCGACCCAGGATGCCCAACGATATTGCTGTGCTCCATTGATCTAGAGGAAAGCCATCAGATGGTGGTCGTATGAGGAAGATGCACGAAGATTAACCAAAGTACGGCGGGCCATCGCACGTTAACTATCGGCATCGGAGGTCGAGCGATATGAATATATGCCGTTGATCTGGAAGCTTGCTAATCTAACGGTGATCGGATGCTGTACTTGTGCGAAGTTTACTTCTGGTACCATGCGCATATTGATTGGCTATTGACTATATATGTGGGCCCGAGGTCAAAGTTTTATCATAAGGTTAATTGTTTGAAAAATGTTGGATATTTCTTTAAAGTGCGAAGGGGTGTAAATTTAATCCTAAAGTTCAGTTCAAAGTTGTAAATATATTTATTTTTCAATTTCTTCAAATTGATAAATAAATTAAAAAGAAATAAAAAAAGGCACGTGGGATAAACTAAAGGAATACCATTAGCAGTTGAATGGTTTTTTTACTCATGGTTTTACTAAAGGGAAAAACTATATAAGGAGAAGATGATTATTGTACAAGGAGTGCGTGCGAAGGGTGGTGAATGAATTTTTTTTTTTCTAAGAAATATCTGCATGGACGAACCCTGTTCTTAATTGATAAATCTGAATCTACAATGCACCTATGGATTAGAAACGATGAATCTCTACTATGATCGGCAAAAAGAAATGATGAAGACCTGACGGAAGTCTGATGAAGAAACTGAATAAATCTTGTGAATCTAAGGGTTGAAGCTTTTTGTTTGAAAGTGGAAGTATCCTGCCAGTAAAAGCTGGTATGGAAATCAGGGGGGTTGGAGCTCCCTTCCAGTAGTGGCTGGAGAACGAGAAAAAGGTTGTAGCCTTTCTGCAGGTGGGTGCTTGCGTGCTGGTATAAGTCTGCATCAGCATAAATTGTAAGAAATTTTCTTTATAATAAAAAAAAAATTGAAGACTGAGATTACAGCAGCGGTGGTTTTCTCCTGAATTGGGTTTCCACCTTAAATACTGGTGTTCATATGTGTTACTTATGTTTGATGATTTGTTCTGTTATTTCTGTTCATGCTTACTGCTTACTAAACATCTGATAAATGAATGATGCAATAAGATCTTTGGACATACAAGTTGGATTCAGTAATGTAACATATGGTTTAAAGAGAAAGGAAAAGTAAAATTTTCAGTCAGCTCAAAATACTGATTCACCCCCCCTCTCAGTATTTTTCCCAACACAAAAAACCATACAAAGATAGTAATATAAAGTAAGAACACTCAAACAAGTAGATTTCTTCAAACTTCAAAACTGCAACTGCTTACTTGATTAACATTTTAGTTGAGAATGATGACTAGCAAATGCGGGGAGGAGTTTGCATGGGTGTTGTTCATAGGTAGATAAAATTTTGCATGAATATTGTTGCATTAACCACTGCTGCCTCTTTGTGATGGTCACTTGAATCAATGTCTGCATCTACAACTATAAAAAGTTCCACGCGACTCAACCTTACCACTATATCATCAAGATTATATCTAATGTCCCACAATATTATCTTAATATCCTCTTGTCCAGCAAAGAGTTTGTAGTTATCAACTTGCTTATCATGGATGACCATGCTAAGCAACGTCTCCATTTGATGATGGTGGGTGATGGAGTGAAGAAAATAAAGTATTCTTCTCCGAAAATTTCCTGGATCTGATACCCATTTTAAGTTGTTTCCACTTATCTCTGATTCAGATAAATATTTGCGATCTCCAAATTCCCTGGATTATTCATTTAGAATTTCCTTTGTGACCTCAAGAGGGGCAGCCTCAAAAAATTCGCAATTGATTCCAACCCAAAAAGATGCCTGTGCCTTGAGGAGGACACCCCAGGAGCACCACCGCATCGGACAGGTAACCTTTGGTGTGGAGCCATGTAGTACTTGCATACATACCACTTGACTACAAACACAAAGAAACATACAACGACCTGAATATCAACACGCCAAGAGTGCAATCCAACCATGATACAAAACGAAAACTTAACTGTAAAACAAGAGGAATATGTAGCATAACAGAGCAGGACTAGTTGATACCCATCACAAGCCCACTCTAATGACTGTACTAGAGTTGTCACAACTTGAAAAAACAAGGATTGGGAAAGACCATAACAAGTTTCAGAGCCAAATGGAAAAGGTACTAGAATACTAAACCCCATAGACAAGCATGGGGAAATTAAAGGAAATCCCAACTGGGTTAGAGGCTTGTTGGACACCAGGGGTAAAACTAGGACCAATTCGAAGGACGAATGAGTCCCCTTGTTGTGAAAAAACATAACAAGGAAAATTGAGAAATAAAACAAACCTGATTAGTCCTGAGGTTGAGAATGTTATCGAGAACAAAACATTGTGAAACCTAGAAGTGAGAACGACCATGGTAGAGTCCTAGTGCAACTGATTGAGGATATATGAGTGGTAACTGATCTTCAAAGACTCTTATGACCATATGCTTTAGCCACCATTTGTAGATAGACACATGAGCCTCCAGTCCATGATCAACCATGACCATAGCAACAAGAGGAACACCATTCTACCACCCTGGAAGCAACTTAAGGCCTATATAATACAATGTAGTCGTGAGGAGATATGTACGATGAATGAGATGAATTCCATAGAACCTGCACCCCAAGGGAAAAGTGTCTAGGTTGGTCCAGAGCTCAACTGTACCAAGGCGATGTCGCATGATGAGCTCATAAATGAACATAACTTGAGTGTCAGAGAGTTCTCTTCCTGTAACCAATCAACCATGGAAGGAGCACGACATATCAAATTAGACAGAAGGAATGAACTTGTTGATGATGCCGGAGCACATAAAAACGAAATAGATATCTTATATTAATTCAACTGGAATTCAAGCCAACAAATTTACATTCAGAGTAATATCTACATCTTCATTGTTCCAAAATTTCACAAAAAGAGTTATGTTCCTAGACAACCAACTACTAACTAAACTCCTAGCAACATTTATTTTATAAAGTCTCCAAAATACTCCTTGATACACTATACACTTATAGAGCATAAGAAAACATTAAAGACTCACCACTACCAACTTGCCCAGTTTCAAAATTTCCAGTCTCCACTTAACGAGGAGGGTCCTCATTCATGAGTTGGTATAGTAATTCCTCCAGTTGCTCCCCTCAAAATTTTGATTTTTAATGATATTTGTTAATTTGTTTCTTTACATTTAAGAAAGCTAAATTGTTTTTTAATAATTTATTTAAAAATATGTGAAAGTTTAATTATAATTATTAAAATTTTAAATACATAATTTGATTTTATCATAATTTATTTGAAAATATGTGAATGTTTTGTAATGATTATTAACATATATATATATATATATGTATGTATGTATGTATATTTGTTGTTAATTTATTTTTTTATATTTTAGAAAGATATATTATCGTTATTTTTTTTAATTTTTAAAATTTAATTAGGATTGGGAAGTAATAAATTAAAAAGGCTATAATAATATTTATAATAATAAAGTTATATCATTGGGGGAGGGAGGAGCAAGAGGGGTAATTTATTTCCCCGATGAACAAATAGAGATAAATTATGCGTGGGGATTGGGAATTTCCACCAATAACCAGGAAAAAGCACTTTCTCTATGGAAATGTTTGAATCTAGCCATTTACATAGGTATACAACAACTAAATGTAATGGGAGACTTGATGTTAAACATTCAAAAACCCATAAAGATAAGGAGCTAAGTGAACATTACTGGCTTCCCTTGAATCTAAGGATTAGAGAGAAAATTAAAAAGTTTGAGATAATTGTTTTCTATCACATAAGAAGAGAAAACAATAAAATTTCTGATGAGCAGACAAACATTGGGGTTTTCCTTGAACAAGGTGATCTGCTACTCTATCAAGGAGACAAATCATATCATCACATACCATGATATTTAAAAACCTTTATAAAGATATGACAGGAATCATTAAGAATTGGAGAATGCAAAGGAATGATGGGGACCCCAGGTATGTATGGGTATTTATTAATCACATAATGAAAAATTTAGAGAAAGAAAATAAGTGGTGACTCCCAGGAGTAGAATTATTGGAAGGTATCCTATCCATGTGTAAAATGGTGAAGGACATACGTAGATGTTCCCTACACGATTTCACCTTGAAATATAACATTACTCATGCTAGTTCTTTACTCCTCAACAGACAGAGTAAATGTGGTAAGATTGAAAGCTGGAATATGGAAAGGTTGTAGTATAGATACAACATCATAGATAAAATGAGTAGCAAGGGCATTCAATGCTCAACAATGGAAACAAATCTTGGTTTGGGAAATAAGCATGGCTATAAATGGAAAGTAGTTGAAGAGGAATTGCATCGAGTCTTAGTTAAAATTTGTTTGAAGTCGAGAATGTCATCCCCAGGTGAGGCAAGTATAGAGAGTTCGGGAGTAGTTCTGGAGGCAATTCCAATGGAAGAGAAAATTTCCAAATTGGAAGGTATTTGGGCTCAACTAATGGAGGAAACACAAACTCATTTTTCGTTGTTGATGCGAGAGGTTGAAATAATGCGATAGGACATGGAGAGGCTTCAACTTATAGTGGTGAATGTAGAAATGAAAATTTATAATCTCTCTACAAAGGTGGACAGAATAGAGGTAACTATGGAAGAAAAAAATGTTAGGGTTCTTAAGGAAGTCTTTGGCTTATAGGACCCTCCTTTAACCAACGTAGAAAATCCAGGTGAGCTTGAGGAGCTGGCGACAGTAGAGGTTCTGGTGTAGGTAAAGGCATAAAATGGAAACACGATGGAAAATGGAGAATTTCCAGGAATGCATTTCTTTCAGCTTGATTTTTATCAATGTATTTGAAATTGGTGCTCTATAATGGCCTATATTGGAGACAATATTTGATAAACTCGGTCAGAAGTATAATAGGATATATGCAAGGTAGAGGAAAAATAGATTTTGATTAGTTTTGGTCTTCAATAGTTGATGAACTATTTGTGAATGTAAGGGTTCTGGCACATGTTCTAGTTTAATAATATAAAGCTACATGTTTCCTTTAAAAAAATAATAAAGTTATAATGTTGATGGAAAGAATTAATTAAAACAACTTTTGCATGGGGTCTCAATAGCTCTTATAATAACCAAGCAAAATTTTACTCCATATTATAAGGCTCGAGGAAACCTAGTGAATCTCAGATCCAATTGTAGATAGTGATAGGGATTTAATGGATATATATATATATGTGTGTGTGTGTGTGTGTGTGTGTGTGTGTGTGTGTGTATACATGTGTGTGTGTGTGTGTATGTATATCTATGTATATGTATATATATGTGTGTGTGTGTGTACACACACACACACACACACACGCACACATACATATACATATATTCCAAGGAAAGAAATCGACCTCTGTATCAACCTCAAGGAAAAAGTGGTGAGGTTTCTGGTACTAGGCCAACCCACAATTATACTCACTTCAAAGTGCTTAAAGCCATTACAACAATAATCATCGAGGCATCAAAGCTTATCATGCCATTAGACACTAGCAAGGATTTGAACTTGAGTGAGGAGGATAACAATGGTTTCGAGCAACCACCAAGGATAACCTCTTATATACGCACACACACACACACAGATATATATATATATATATATATATATATATATATATATATATATATATATATATATATATACATACATATAATTTTAACAATAACATGGAAATGTTTTATTAGGAAAAATTTGTGTCTAAATGAACAACAAAGTTACATCAAGACTTATAGTAAGCCAAATATCCTTTACTACATTAATTTGGTCCTTGACCAAGCCTTTAAAACTAGTTCTAAAGAGAATTAAATGGAAAAAAGTGAATTTAGTTGATAATGCTTTGTAGAAAATCCCTAGTATTAAAAAAAATTGAATTCCATTCATATTTAAACAATGGAAATGACCTTGGGCTAACCAACAATAATAACAAATTCAATAGGAAGCACCTCCAAATTCAAATAAGGTTGAGGAGAAACAAAGATATTAATAAATTTTGCTAAGGGAAAGGGATTTGGGGTTCCCTCACTACCAACTTGTTGAATACCTCCAATTGACTTCTGACACTGTCCAATACACACACACACACACACATGTATATGTATATGTATATGTATATACATATGCATATGCATATGTATATATATTCATATACATATACGCACACACACACACACACACACACACACACACACATATATATCTGTGTGTGTGTGTGTGTGTGTGTGTGTGTATAGACGTGCACACACACACACACACACACACACACACACACACACACATATACATATACATATATTCCAAGGAAATAAGTCGACATATGTCTCGGCCTAAAGGAAAAAGTGGTGAGGTTGCTGGTACTAGGCCAACCCACAATTATACTCACTTCAAAGTGATTTTCTCAAGCTCAAAGCCATTACAACAATAATATTCAAGGCATCAAAGCTTATCATGCCATTAGACACTAGCAAGGATTTGAACTTGAGTGAGGAGGATAACCATGGTTTCGAACAACCACCAAAGATAACCCCTTATATACACACACACATTTAGATATATATACATATACATACAATTTTAACAATAAAATGGAAATGTTTTATTAGGAAAAATTTGTGTCTAAATGAACAACAAAGTTACATTAGGACTTCTAGTAAGCCAAAGATCCTTTACTACATTAAGTTGGTCCTTGACCAAGCCTTTAAAACTAGTTCTAAAGAGAATTAAATGGAAAAAAAAGTGAATTTAGTTGGTACTACTTTGTAGAAAATCCTTAGTTTGAAAAAAAAATCGAATTCCATTCATATCTAAACAATGGAAATGACCTTGGGCAAACCAAAAAAAACAACAAATTCAATAGGAAGCACCTCCAAAATCAAGTAAGGGATAGGAGAAACAAATATATTAATCAAGTTTGCTAAGGGAAAGGGATTTGGGGTTCCCTCACTACCAACTTGCTGAATACCTCCAATTGACTATTGAAACTGCCTAATTTGTCTTCCAATCTTTTCATTTATTTATAATGTTCAATCAAAATTTCCATGGAGGCAAATTGAGCTGCTAACTAATCCATTTCTTTTGAAAATGGATACTATTTCCTATAGTTAGACAACCTTGGGGGAGAAAGATGAGGACACCTTCCCCCAACCATCACTTAAATGTGGAGCCATTACCACTAACACAAGAAAATACTGACTTTCAATTTACCCATTGTGCAAATACTACACAAAAATTCTAGAGAGAGTAAAAATTATGAACACCCCACACACTAAATACTACATGCACAATATGGTGCACATAGAAGCCATAAGAGGATGAAGAATCATGTGAGAATGCCCTAGAAATAGAGCCATAGAAATTCCCCGTAACATCTCATAAATACAAATGTAATGAAAAATATCCTCCACACAAAGTAAACTCGACATTCCAACAAATTCCATGACGAAGTTAATTAATATACCTTCCAAGATTTGTGGTAGTTAGACTAATGAGGTGACACTCGAATCCTCCAAATGTATCTATGAATGAATCCTAAATGGTATCAATTCCATATTATGGGACAAGATGGAAATATGACCTCTCATTGATCTTCAAGGTTCTAGAGGCCCTCATAACCACTTGAGTTGCTAGACACTTAGCAAGGGAATTGTTCATTTTGAGAATATGGAAACAATGCACATTAAGGAAAGAATTCAAACCAGAGAAAATTCTTTGAAAGATAGATTAGAGCTTGGTATGAGAGGGATTGGAACCACGTTTAAAATTCATTATTGTGTTTTTTGACTACCCAACTATGATTAATTTGGAAATATGTAAGGTTGTAACTAATTTCACACCTTGTATCAAAGAACATGACTCCACTTGGTTGTCGATGGATATGTCCATACTCCAATTAAATCCTAGTTATAATTTTCCTCTTGGATGAATAAGTACCATGCCACACCTGCCACCACTATGTTATGTTTGGAAATTCAATCAAAATATAGAAAAAAGGCATTGTGGGACTAGATCCATTGTTGAAATTTTTCCTCAAGAAAGATAAGATGCCAACTCTTCCCGTGTAGAGATGCATGAGAGTGAAAAAACTATAAATTCAGTTTGGAGCTCCACCCTTCTTATAAAAGGCCTAATATCTATGGCCTAGATAACTTAGGCTTATGTGAGTGAATATTCTCAACCCAAAGTGATTTGACCCATTACATGACTATTTGTAATATTCCCAAATTTTCACATGATATTTGGAATATTAGAGTTCTTGATTTTCTTAATTAATTAAGTAAATAAAAGGGTGGAGGGACCCACAAATATCAAATATGAATAAAATCCAATTTTAATGTGTGTATGTGGATATTCTAGATCTAGATCTGAAATCATGGAGTAGTGGAGTAGCTCCATTAATGGAGATCATGTCTCATGTATGTGATAGATTATGGAGGATGAAACAGTCAAATAAGATCATGGATCTTAAATGCAAAATCATGAGGATCTTTGATAAGGTCAACTGAGATGAAAGTGAATTCAAAGAATATCATACATCACTTATGATAAGATAGTGGAGGAAGTGATGCATTTAATGCACAAATGATGGAGAGGGTGACCACCCCATGTGAACATGACGGAGGACATGGAGAAACATCGCAGTCAACCATGGAGACTTATGTCCACATGTACAACACAATTTTAGAGTGGGCCTAGGATATGGAAGGCTCATATCTATATAATGAAGGTGAAGGCACAATAGAAGGCATGATTTGGATTATTCATTTCTTGATCTGCTTAGATCTAGATTTGTCTTAAGACATTTCTATGCATTCTTGAGTTGTTTAGCTAAGATTACGGTGCTTTTTAGCACAGGGTGTTCCCGAGCGGGAATCCATCCTCTTTCATTGAGTAGCTCTTGAAAGAGGGTTGTACTTCATTCCTTATCAGGCATTGGTGCCATCTTCAGGTGGTTGTTTCTAGCATTCATCTAGGAAACCGATGGAGGATTCATCCTACCACTTTTTTCTTCACAGTCAGTCTTCCAGGAGTAGCAAATCTATATCTGGCATTCAGGCCATTGGGTTTTACCTCCATGCAGTAGTAGTCCCTTCAAGGATTGCGAAGTCTAGTCCTATAGATCTATTGGAGGAAGGAAGTTTCCAGTATTTCAGCTAGAAATCCTGTGGGGATCATCTCCTCACATTGGATCTATTGTTTCCATCACTCAAGAGCTACTTTGACACATCTAGTAGTAGAATATTGAGCCTCCCTCTCTGACAGCGCAATTTTCTGAAGTTGTTGTTCATCCAGTAGCTATTTTCAGTAGAGGAGATTGGAGGATCTAGAACTTGAGCTTTTAGCCCAAGGATATAGTGAATGGATCAACCCTTCTTGCATAGATATGATTGTGCATCATTGCAGCCATCATATCATCAAATCTAGCTTCAGATATGCATACCCAATAGTATATATGTGAGGCCCTAAGAGGGTGGTTTTCTTAGATTGACAGATCCGAGAAACCCTTTCTGGGTTATCTTGGGTATCCATCATAGAGCCTGGATCTCTGTTTTCAGTATCATTCAAGCTCCCATTCTGGCTAGATCTGACTTTATATCTTTCAAGTAGTTGGAGTCCCAAAATTTGCAGTAGGGACAACGTAGTTTACCTTCCAGCAGTACAACAGTTACACATTCCTCTTATGGAATCATTTCAGGGTCATTCCAGGCCATCCCTTAGGCTTGAGTGTCTCATATTTTGAGCACTGTTGTACTTGCTTTTCCTCCTCCCATATAATAAAATGTCTCAACTATTTCTGTGCATTCTGATGTGTATTTCGATTTATTGTTTACCTTGCTGCAGTTCTTATATTTTGTTTCAGTATTACTGCATTCTCCCTTTTGGGATATTATAGTGATATCAGAGCATGATCTTTGGCTCAGCTCGTGGACACTTCATCTTTTTCATCAAAAGAAGCAGATAGATGAGATCTATCATGAAGGAGGATTGTATTTTTTCCACTCCTCTCTTTAGATCCATGAAAGATATCTCCAAAGAGGTCAATCAAGTGAAGAGGGAATGACAAAAGGAGGATCCAAGAAGAATATTTGATGAGGAAGGCCCAAGCACTTCCTATCAGAAACAAAGAAGACCATAGAATCATAGATCTCCTCATAGATCTACTATGCCCACTTTCTCTGAAGAGGGTGAAAGGTATAGTCATGAAGAATGGAAATAATCTGAGACTCATGAGACTCTCAGTCTGTATCTTGAAGAGTAAAAAGCACAATCTAGAGCATTCAAAGAGAGTCTAACTCTCCAACAATTCTTCCAAATCAAAGAAGAAAGAGGATCCTATAGCAACAATAGAAGAAAGAGGCACAATAGATTCTATTTGCCTACATTTGATGGATCTTCCTCAAGAATTGTTAAGGCTTGGAGGAAGGAGTTAGATACATTTTTCAAGCTGCATCCTATGGCTGAAAAAGAGATTGTCCAGATTGCAGCACTTCTTCTTCATGGTGAAGCTAATGATTGGTGGTTTGGTCACATGGAGAAATGAAAAGGTGACTAAATATTCAGATTTCTTTAACAAGTTGAGAAAGAAGTTTGATGTGAGAAAACCAGAGATGTGTCACAAAGAGACATTTCATAAGAAAACAAGGGAGGATGTCATTCTTGTCACTCTGGACAAGGGGTCACTACATTCACCACCAACTGTAGAAGTACTTGCATCCAGAGAAGAGACACTTGCAACCTTGCAAAATAGTTTTGAACTCTTGACACATAGAGTCCCATGGAAGATTTAGGAGATTCATGAGGAAGAGGAGGTAGATTCCAGCGTCGGTACACTTGGAGAATAGAAACCATCACTCTTACCAGCAGTTGGAGATACCATTGTTCCGGTTGGAGGAACTCTTGTGGTCTTGCAATAGGTTCTCACATATTAGTTGATTCAAGGTATGCATACATATTAATCTCACATTGTTTCAGTACCTCTTATTGAAACTTATGTGGGCATTCCATCAGGGCCAATGCATAACCAAGGGTTAACAAAATGATGATTTGAAGCAGCAACATATCACAGCGTAGAGGACCCTTGATCTAATCAAGGAGGAGATGAAGAGCTATCCCAATTCATCATTGTTGGACTACATTCAACCCTTTAGGTTGAAGTGTATAGTTTCAGAAAATGGGATGAGCATGATCCTATGTACAATGACTGGTTATGGGATCGACAATGTACCTTGCTTTGAGATAGCACACGTATTACCATGCAGATCTACAACACTGTCACTTAGTAGCAGTAATAAAGAAGGAGCCCCATGATTCTTGGAGCATTCTGAAGGTAGCTTCACTCATGAAGCAATGGAGATGGTAGACATCTTGAGATGATAAATATTTTCTCCTTTCTAGATGAAACTTTCTCAATGAGCATCTCACAGCTCAAAGAGAAAATTATACCTGCAGCAGATCCAAAACCTCAATGGTTTTGGAGGGCCATTGATGAGAATAAGGTCTCATTAAGAGATCTCAATGGCGGTGCACTTCAACATTTCATGGAGTGCAAATTTCTTCATCAGTTTGAGAAGAATGGTATTCTACAATGGGAGGATACCATGTTTATGTAGTACATCATTCATCATCCACATTGGGATGAGTGGGTGAGGATGGTAGGCAAGGGGTTGCATGAACACTTGCAAATATATGATATGGGCTAGCAAGCTTGGTTACGTTGGTTTCTTTTGGGAGAGTTTTGTTACTACCCAAAGGCTCCTATTTATTTTATCCATGCCTTGAAAAACAATCATGAAATAAAGAAGGAGGCATGGCTGTGCTGGCTGCTCTTGGGTGATTATGGTTACCACCCAATAGCTCATATTTTTCTAATTCATGCCTTGTGTATCAATGATAGAATGTAGAAAAAGAAGGCATGTTCACTTTGGTTGACCATGAGAGAGTTTGGCCATCACATGACATCTCCTATGTCTATGTGTTTTGTATTGGGTAGAATTTGGCGTGATGCTCTCATGATGTGTATTGATGGTGTTTTCTTGTATTGGGCTGATGTGACATGCCACATGTCTATCAATATGTTTTTACTCCATGACGCACATGAGTAGGAGAGAAGGTAGCAAGATCTCTTGTTGCTTTGGTTGCTTTTGGGGAAGTTTGGCTCATCCATCTTGCATGGGGGAGATGGAGGATGGCAGCAAAGGGCCTTACTTCGGTGGTTAAAATTGGGAGAATATGGTTTGAAATATTTGTATGCCCACATATCTCTATTTCTTCTTTTGCATAATGTTGGAGTGATTCTTGGATCCAACAAGGCCAATAGGGCTAAAGATGAGGCCATGTCAATGCTCAATGCACTTCATGAAACATGGGATGAAGAAATGCTTTGTGAGATGAGACTTTTCCCTTGTGAGAAGAACCACTTTATTTTATATATATCATGTATTGATGATGATGTTGGACATCATATAGTTGTCACTTGGTACTTCATGGTGGGAGGAGGGCATCTAACCGTACAGTTGGAGGTCATTCTATGTATTCTTGAGAGACAACTTTGGAACCAAACATGCATAACACACTGCAAAAAATGGAAGAGGCCTTCCTTAGGTGGATGCCATTTGGAGGGAAATAGATGGCTTTGCATCTACTTTTGGAGTTGCTTGAGGACAAGCAACATTTTTCCGGGGAGGATTGTAATATTCCCAATTTTCACATGATATTTGGAATATTAGAGTTCTTGATTTTCTTAATTAATTAAGTAAATAAAAGGGTGGAGGGACCCAAAAACCTCAAAAATGAATAAAATAAAATTTTAATGTGTGTATGTGGATATTATAGATCTAGATATAAAATCATGGAGTAGTGGAGCAAATCCATTAATGGAGATCATGTCTCATTTATGAGATAGATTATGGAGGATGAAACAGTCAAATAAGATCATGGATCTTAAATGTAAAATCATGAGGATCTTTGATAAGGTCAACTGAGATCAAAGTGCATTCAAAGAAGATCATAAAGAACTTATGATAACATAGTGGAGGAAGTGATGCATTTAATGCACACATG
This sequence comes from Pinus albicaulis, assembly GCA_034641835.2. Lineage (NCBI taxonomy): Eukaryota > Viridiplantae > Streptophyta > Pinopsida > Pinales > Pinaceae > Pinus > Pinus albicaulis. The sequence goes on along the minus strand of JAXQQM020068887.1, from coordinate 74,547 downwards.
ATGGAGAGGGTGACCACCCCATGTGAACGTGATGGAGGACAAGGAGAAACAACACAGTCAACCATGGTGACTTATGTCCACATGTACAACGCAGTTTTGGAGTGGGCCTAGGATATGGAAGGCTCATATCTATATAATGAAGGTGAAGGCATAATAGAAGGCATGATTTGGATTATTCATTTCTTGATCTGCTTTGATCTAGATTTGTCTTAGGACATTTCTATGCATTCTTGAGCTATTTCGCTAAGATTACAGTGATTTTTATCACAGGGTGTTCCCGAGTGAGAATACCTCCTGTTTCATTGAGTAGCTCTTGAAAAGGGTTGTACTTCATTCCTTGTCAGGAACTGGTTCCATCTTCAGGAGGTTGTTTCTAGCATTCAGCTAGGAAACTGGTGGAGGATTCATCCTACCACTTTTTTCTTCACATTTAATCTTCCAGGAGTAGCATATCTATATCTGACATTCAGGACATTTGGTTTTACCTCCATGTAGCAACAGTCCCTTCAAGGATTGCGCAGTCCAGTCCTATAGATCTATTGGAGGAAGGAAGTTTCCAGTATTTCGGCTGGAAATCCTACAAGGGATCATCTCCTCACATTGGATCTATTGTTTCCATCACTCAGGAGCTGATTTGACACATCTAGCAGTAGGCTATTGAGCCTCCCTCTCTGACAGCCCAGTTTTCAGAGGCTGTTGTTCATCCAACATCTATTCTCATTAGAGGAGATTAGAGGAGCTAGATCTTGAGATTTTATCCCAAGGATCTAGTGAAGGGATCAACCCTTCTTGCATAGATCTGATTGTGCATCATTGAAACCATCATATCATCAGATCTAGCTTCAGATCCTCATACCCAACAATATATATGTGATGCCCTAAGAGGGTGGTTTTCTTAGATTGACAGATATGAGAAATCCTTTTTGGGTTATCTTGGGTATCCATCATAGAGCCCAGATCGTTGTTTTCAGCATCATCAGAGCTCCCATTATTCCTAGATATGTTTTTCTATATTTTAGGCAGTTGCAGTCCCAAAATTTGCAGCAGGGACAGTGCAGGTTAACTTCCAGAAGTTCAACAGTTACACAGTCCCTCTTGTGGAATCATTGCAGGGTCATTCCAGGCCATCCCTTTGGCTTGAGTGTCTCATATTTTGAGCACTGTTGTACTTAATTTTCCACCTCCCATATAATAATATGGCTCAGCTAATTCTGTGCATTATGATGTGTATTTATATTTATTTTTTACCTTGCTACAATTATTATATTGTGTTTCAGTATTACTGCATTCTCCCTTTTGGGATATTACACTATTTTTGGATGGGATTTAACATCTTGAAATATTGACTTGTTCCAGGTCAACTAGAGCTTTCAACGAAAAAACTTTGGGATTTATACCTAGGTTCATTTATAAAATGGATTACCTATGAATTAAACTTGATAATGCTTGTTCCATGAGTTAAAAAATTGAGAGAAAGTGTTAAGCCACTAAATTTAGTGAGCCAATATTTGAAGGACATGATTCCACACACTTTTGGTAAATTTTATGGAATTTCTACTTGAGGAGCATAACACACATATGGATGGGCCTTGCATTCCATGTTTATCCAATTTTTATACTATAAGTAGCTTCTTATGCCCCAAGATATAAAAAAAATTGTTAACTTTGGGAGCCTATTATGATGCTAAACATGAACCCAAACTCTAGATTTGGGAGGAATGCCATATGGGAAAAATTGAGCCCTATATCCTCATTTCATTTAATAACCGACAACTCTGGAACCTATAGAATCTGTTATCACTCCCTTTGTTTCCCAAGGCTAAGAATGGAGAATGAAGGAGGTAACCTAAAACCAATATTTAGATTTGGTAGCTAGCCCTACAAAACTAGAGAGGGATCTCTCAATTTCACTTTTACAGTAAATGAGGTGACTGGAGATGTACTGATCTTAGGTTAGATATAAGCCTAGTGAATTAGGGTTTTGTTTGAATTTTTTTGGATAGGAATGTCAGTCAAGGAACTAGTTCTAGATTTTAGGTCTGATTTTAAAGTTACAACTGCAAATTTGAAGATGAGGTCAGGTAGGTATATAGGGTTTGAAAATATAGAGAGAGTCAGAATGAGCATATTACATGAGTTCATTCATCAGAAGAGGTAACAAAAATTCATGAAAATATTATTAAAAAAAGCACACAAAAAGAAATAATTCTATTCATAGACTCATAAGATTTATCATATAGAATCATACTTATGATTTAATGGAAGAAAGAACATTCAACTTGATCGTGTTACTGAGAAAAAAAAAATGCTAATAAGCATACCACTGGAGTCCCAAAATTATAGTTGCAACATGTCTTTGATTTCACTGAAAAAGATTGTACATAAGCTCCACAACTACAATATCAACTATCCAACCTCTAAAATGATTTGATTTGGACTACATATATAAAATAGAAGAGATGCCACCTCATTGGGTTAAAACATGATCCAAAATACATCATAAATGCACCCTATGAGTCATTAACTAGAATTTAGGGAAGTTAGAAACAATCCCCCCAAATTTAGCTAATAACTAGGAGTGTATGTCTCCTTGATTAATTACATGATCCCTCAACAATGAGGGGAAAAACAAACTCTATTATCCAAAATACACCGTATAGGACAAATGTAACCTTTAAATTTGGACCATTCTGGCTTGAAAACTATCCAAAAGGAATCCAAGACAGAAGCGTCGCACTAGTTAGTAGAAGCATCACGCCAATTTGAGGGTGATTTTGGCTGACTTTATGGCATCCTCCTGGAAATTTGAAGATCGGGCTAGGTAGCCCTAGGTTTCATATATCCATCCCAACATTGAAACTGAGAAAATACCTCTCGGAAGGCCTTCAAAAATCCATTTTCCCAACCTTACTCCATAAGCGCTGCGCATAGGAAAAAACAATGGCAGAAGCATGAATAGAGGTCGTTTTTTGAGTTTTTCTTCAAAAATGAGGGGTGTCATGCAAACATGAGACCATCTCTAGAAATTAGATGTCAATATTTGTCCATCCATGTAGAAAAATCCTCATTTGGAGGCTCTGAGGAGAAGCATCCTGCCTCTGCGCGAAGCTTCCGAAAAGGTCCATTTTCTAGATTTTGCGCAAAATCACAAAAAATACCCAAAATGTCCAAAACTTGCTGAATTTTGGTCCATGGAATCCTTGAATGATAAATATCTAGGGATGCCTCATCTAGGAGTTCAAAGTTAATTTTCTCCTTTAGCTTAATTAGGGTTTCTTTAAGCTTTTTCCACAAATTATTCACCCTGACTTTGGCGATTTGGTTCCTAGTGAAATAGTGCCTTGCCATATGCCTATGGAGGTTATTATCCCTTACTGCCTTCTTCAAAATATTTCAAGATTCAAATTGATCCTGTCAAGCCATATCTATTTGTCTTGCTCAATTTCAACAACGATCAACTCATCAAAGATTAGCTGACCTAATGGAGGAGATAATGATTTTTCTTGCTCTTTTTTCCCGGTTAACCCTCTTGTTCTCAACCTCCTTGGATTTCATTCAACCTCTATTTCTTCCAACTGATCAACATCTACAACTACTTTTCCTTTACCTTTGTCTACCTCAAAATATTCCTTTGGTTTGCTTTGGAGTATTTGTTTCACCTTCAATTGCATGTTTTCTTGCTGTAGAAAGGTAATCATGAAATTTTCCCTTGAGAGGTTGTCTTTTAACTCTGCTATCTCTACATCCTTTTCCCTTATTATCTCCTCAGCTGAATTATCTTTCACCTGCTCTACCATGTCAACCTCCATAGGTGCTTGTTCCTCATGCTGCTACAATGGCGAATCATCCTCATGCAAAGGTGGCTTCTCTATGGTTTCCCTTTGCTCAATTGTAGTTTCTGGTGCAAGCACACCTTTGGTGGTCATAAGAGAAAAAACCATCCTCTTACCCTTCTCATAGATTTGAGTGATTTCAACCCTAGGTGCCTTTGGAACCTCTGCTTTTCTACTTAAAGAGCCAACTTCCTTTGGATGTGCTGATGGTATGTTATGAATGATGGGTGGACTAGTAGTAGGCACATATGCAACTATCTCCATCAAAGTTTCCCAAGACATATTGTTTGCTGAGAGCTGATGCAAAAAAATAATATTGTCCAACCCATGGTGGAAAAAATTAGTGTGATGATATTTTCCTTTAATCTGTACCTTTTCAGTGATTTTGACCAAACTCTTGAATAGATAATTAAGCAAATTGAGTGGTTTAGTGGTAGTGAAGTGCATAAATAGCCTTATATGATACTAGTACAATCTTGAGAATCTCCCTTCACATGTAAAATACTTCATAATTAGCTTCAGCAAAGGGGCATACTTATCAATTAAATTCTTGAAAGGAAAGATGTGTTCAGGAGCATCTTTGCATGGAGGTTTAAAGAACATTTTATAGTTCTCAATGTCTAAGTCCATTCCTTTGAACCAGATTTATCCATGGTTCAGGATAACTATTGTTGAGGCGATAGAATCTGATGATATGGTGAATTCAATACCTGCTATGATAGCCTTATATCTCCTGAAGCTGGTGGCAAAAAGGCTTGTCAATTGAGCATGACATCCTAGCTCCTGGATTTTCTCACAAAGCCTCAAACAACCACTGTTTTCAAAAAATATCTTAACATAAGGAGAAGCATTGATCTCCTACAAGTTGGATGGCTCAAACTTGGAATGATGAACTCCCTTATGGACCCTCTTCTCACCCTCCATGATTTTTGTAAACAAGGAAAACCCTAGCTTGATGTATTGGATAGGGAAGGTGGAAAACTAGGAAAATAGGGGATAATGGTAGAGTGGTTTTAGGGACATAAATGAAATGGAAGGAAGTTATGGAAAATTCGATAAATTTTTTTGGAGGTAGGGTGATTAGTTTTCTATAATATTCAAGTTAATTTTTTTTTAAATGGGCATGAGAAATGTGCTCGAAAGTTAAAAACACAAAGCTTTCCTAGTTTCCTTGCAAAAACGTAGTGAAAAGTAGGGTTTGAGTGCAAAAGGTGGCAAGGAGGGATATGCAAGATAGGTATTATTTGGATAAGGTATATGGATGATGCATGAAGGTTTTTATATGGTTAAATTAGGTTTTTTTCAACTTAAACAAGCCAAACATGGAGGAAACAAAAAGCGCAGTGAAGAAAACCCTAAGGAGGAAATCCTCCCTGTATTGAAAAAATTGACTTGAAGGAGGTGTGAAGAGAATTCACTTACTATTTAGGAGGTCTATGAACCTTGAGACAAGCTTATTTGACCCTTGTATATCTTTTTTGAAGCTTTGAAGAAAAAGTGTAGCACCCTTTCCAGAAGCATAGCGCATCAAGACAAAAGCGTAGCACAACTTGCCAGAAGTGTAGCACAGAGCAGTTTGGCACAATTTTGCTAGTTATATTCAACCTTCGATAGATGTGGAGTGTTTTGAGGATAAGAGAGAAGCTATTTGAACATCAAAGGATTATTTTACTTCAAGAAGCTTCATTTCCTTTTAAATCATGATAAAATTTTCTTTTTTGTCCTCTATTGAAATCATAAATACTTTGAGAAAAAAATATTTTTTGAAATTTTTTGATCAAGTAGAATACTTATTTATAAAATAAAAATTTCCTTCACTTTATTTCCCATCTTTGACAACTCCCAATGAAGGTGATTTGTATGGTGAAAATGACTCTTTTTTGCCTTCTTTTGTTACATGATTGAACATTATAATGGTGAAACAAAGTAACCGACCTAGATGGAGGCATGTTGACTGATATATGACCCTAGGTGATGATGAATGTAATGAAATTGAATTTCCATAATTACCATGAATGAGTGAAGGGAGTAGCATTCATACCTAGCCAACATTCAGTGAACAAAATTTTATTTTAGAATTGGTTTGAAAACATGAAATTTTGACCTAGGACCACTACCAAATAAATCTGAAAGAGTATATTTGATCAATGAAAATTTAGACACTAACATTGGCTCCAGATGGGGATGGAAGCCCCTTCAGGAGGTTTCAATAACAATGTAGATTAGGTAGTCTCATCCATTGGGATATGGAGTCAAAAATAAAATACTGGACATTCAAATGACTAATTGAAAAAAAACTGACTTTGATTAAAAAACTTGATTACTTATTGACCTTGCTTATGGAAGCAGACCATCGAGATCTTAAGTCCTTCTCCTCAGGCTTCAAATACTGATGATAACCGCCCAACTACTGAATACATACATACAATCATGCGATATGATCCCTTTGGTGTAACTAATCTAGAAAATGGCTACTTACTTGAATCCTTCTCACACTTTCCTTGAGCAGGCATAAAAAAAAAAAGCTAGGCAACTCCAAGTGTCCACTGAACCTGTGCTCATGATTCATAAATACAAGAAGATTCATATTCCAAGATGGCTTCAAAAAACTGGTAATAGGGTCTTCAAAATTATGCAAAAGGCCTTTAACTTTTTTACCCACAACTTCATGATCATTATCAAAATGAATAAGTGCAGCTTGGTTAACTAAATATTCCTTCATATCATTTCTAAAATAAGGCTCTGAGTGTTCATGAAAGGTTTCAATAGGAGAAATCATATCATTATGCACAAACAAATATTTTTCATCATTCAAATCTGCAGCGAGACATTTTGGGAGAACAACTTGTGTATCAAAAAGTTGTTTGTCATTCTTTGTAAGCATCCTCATGACAACCTTCAAGTGTAATAGCCATATCATGCATATTGGGACTGTTCTTTGGGGATCAAACAATTCTGTTGTAGTCTCATTAGATAATTCTTTTTTAAGGCTATCATCTTGCTTTTATGATCGAAAAAAATCTCTGACACATGATCCTCTTGCAACTGTGGAATACTGTCTACATGAATTAGTTCATTACTTACACCTTGATCACACAAAAACTGAGAAGTTAGCTGCAAATTTTCACTTATCTCTGGATAAAGGACATGGATATCTACTTCAAGTTCTTGATTTATTTCATCTTTAGCTACAAGAGTAACTGTTTATGGTTTTAAGTTTTCTACATGTTGTAAATCCTCTTTATCATCATGAAAACTAACCTAGGAAGAGAATTCATAAAGTGCGTCTAACATATCCTCGTCATCCATAAATTCTAGATCCTCATCAATACTTTCAAGATATTGAATGAAACCCTCAAAATGATAACAAAAATTTTGTACCAGCAGCAAATATGGATAATACTCTTTATAATTTTCAAAGAAAACCGAATGAAAATCCTTTAAAGAGCATATACTAGCTAGTATCAACCATTCATATCATGTTCTTGATTTGTCTTCTAGAGTAGCCATAAATACCTTCATTAATCAATCCTCAGGAAACTTAACTTTAAGTCTACGTACATGTATATGAAACTTGATCAGGTGCAAGGCAATATCATCTTTCTTTTCATCTTCGAACATGGGAAGATAAGATAGCCAATCAACACGAGGCATAGGATTTGGAAAGCCAGTGATATGAGATCGATCCATAGGAGCATACCTATAATTCATTCTTGCATTTGAACCCATCTTGAAAACATTGAAGTCACTAAGAAGTTCTTCAAGCTACTAGTTTTTTAACAGTGGAGTCACCATGAAAAATATGAACTTTTGGATTCTTCGACACTGGAGTGGCTAGGTGAAAGATGCACAACCTTCTTGTGCCTGACCACTATTCACCATCAGAAATCAGAGCTAATATTTTTATTTCTTTCTCGGGAAATATTTAACCTTAGTTCCCTGGAAACAATGCCAATTTTTTTATCAATCCCTCTATTTCCCAAGGCTGAGAATGGAGACTGAAGGAGGTAACCTCAAACCAATATTTAGATTTGGTAGCTAGCCCTAACAAACCAAAGAGGGCTCTCTCAATGTAAATTTTACAGTCAAGGAGGTAAATAGAGATGTAATTATCTTAGGCTAGATATAAGCTTAGTGAATTATGGTTTTGTTTGAATTTTGATAGATAGGAATGTTAGTTAAGGAACTAGGTCTAGGTTTTAGGTCTGATTTCAAAGGTACAACTGCAAAGATGAAGATGAGGCCAGGTAGGTATACTTAGAAACATACATAAATTATCATTGTGGTATAGGGTTTGAAGAGAGAGAGAGAGAGTCAAAATGAGCTTATTACATGAGTTAATTCATTAGAAGAGGTAAAACAAATTCATGAAAATCTTATAAAATAGAGGACAAAAAAAGAAATAATTATGTTCATAGACTCATAATATTTATCGTATAGAAGCATACATGTGATTTCATGGAATAAAAAACATTAAATTTTATGGTGTTACTCAGAAGAAAACAATGCTAATAAGCATACCACTGGAGTCCCAAAATTATAGCTGCAACATGTCTTTGATTTCACTGAAAAAGATTGTACATAAGCTCCACAACTGCAATATCAACTATAAAACCTCTAAAATGACTTGAGGTTGAATAAATATAGAAAAAAGAGGATATTCCACCTCATTGGGTCAAAACCTGATCTAAAATACATCATAAATGCACCCTACGAGTCATTACCTAGAATTTAGGGAAGTTAGAAACAATCCCCCCAAATTTAGCTAATAACTAGGAGTGTATGTCTCCTTGATTAATTACATGATTCCTCAATAATGAGGGGCAAAAGAAAACTATCTCATCCAAATTACACCTCATAGGACAACTGAAAACTCGAAATTTGGACCATTCTAGCTTGACAAATATCCAAAATGAATCCAAGACAGAAGTGTCGCACCACTTTGAGATTGATTTTGGCTAACTTTAAGGAATCCTCCTACAAATATGAAGATTGGGCTAGTTATTCATGGGTGTACTCTATCCATCCCAACCTTGAAACTGAGAAAATACCTCTTGGAGCACCTTCAAAAATCCATTTTCCAAACCTTACTCTAGAAGCGTCATGCACAGGCAAGAACAATGGCAGAAGCATGAAAAAGAGGCTATTTTTTATTTTTTTATTCAAAAATTAGGGGTATCATGCAAAATTGAGACCATATATGGAAATTCGATGTCAATATCTATCCATCCATGTATAAAAATACTCATTTTGAGGCTCTGATGAAAAGCGTCGCGCCACTGCGCGAAGCTTCTACAAAGGTCAATTTTCTGGATTTTGCAAAAAATCACAAAAAATACCCAAAATGTCCAAAACTTGCTGAATTTTGGTCCATGACATCCTTGAATGATAAAATAAATAGCCAGGGATGCCTTAGCTAGAATATCCAAGTTATTTGTCTCCTTTAGCTTAATTAGGGTTTCTTTAAGCGTTTTCCTCAAATTCTTCACCATGACTTTGGCGATTTGGTTCCTAGTGAAATAATGTCTCACCATATGCATATGGAGGTTATTATCCCTTTCTGCCTTCTTAAAAAGATTCTTAAGATGCACTTTCACCCTGTCAAGCCATAACTCTTTGTCTTTCTCAATTTCAACAACAATCAACTCATCAAATTTTAGTTGACCTAAGAGAGGAGATAATTATTTTTCTTACTCTTTTTTCCTGGTTAACCCTCTTGTTCTTGGCCTCCTTGGATTTATTTAAGCCTCTATGTCTTCTAACTGATCAAAATATACCACTACTTTTCCTTTACCTTTTTCTGCCTCAAAATATGCCTTTTTTTGCTTTGGAGCAACTATTTCACCTTCAATTGCATGTTTTCTTGCTGTAGAAAGGTAATCATGAAATTTTCCCTTGAGAGGTTGTTCTTTAAAACTGCTATCTATGCATCCTTTTCCCTTATTATCTCCTCAGTTGACTTGTCTTTCACCTACTCTTCCATGTCAACCACCATAGGCGCTTGTTCCTCATGCTGCTGTAATGGTGACTCATCCTCATGCAAAGGTTGTTGCTCCATGGTTTCCCTCGTCAATTAGGTTTCAAAGGCACATCTTCGCGATCATAGAGAAAACCATCCCGTTCAACTTGGAACCCTTATCATACGTTTGAGTGATTTCAACCCTAGGTTCCTTTGGAACCTCTGATTGTATACTTAAAGAGGCAACCTCCTTTGGCTGTGCTGATGTTGATGGTGTGTTCTAAATGATGGTTGGACTAGTAGTAGGCACAAATGCAACTGTCTCCAACAAATTTTCCCAAGAAATATTGGTTGCTGAGAGCTGATGCAAAAAAAAATCTTGACCAAACCATGGTGGAAAAAATTATTATGATGATCTTTTCCTTTTCTCTGTACCTTTTCAGTCATTTTGACCAAACTCCTAAGTATATAATTAGGCAAATTGAGTTGTTTAGTGGCAGTGAAGTGCATCAATAGCCTTATATGGTATTGGTACAATCTTGAGAATATCCCTTCACATGTAACATACTTCATAATTAGATTCATCAAAGGGGCATACTTATCAAGTAAATTCCTTAAAGGAAAGATGTGTTAAGGAACATCTTTGCGATGCGGTTTTAAGAACATTTTATAATTCTCAATGTCCAAGTCCATTCCTTTGAACCAGATTTATCCATGGTTTGGGATACATGTTACTGAGGTGATTGAATTTGATGATATGGTGAATTCAATACCTAATATGATAGCCTTATATCTCCCGAATCTAGTGGAAAAAAGGCTTCTCAATTGAGCATGAAAACCTACCTCCTAGATTCTCTCACAAAACCTCAAACAACCATTGTTTTCAAAACATCTCTTAACATAAGGAGAAGCATTGATATCTTGCAAGTTGGATGGCTCAAACTTGGAATGATGACCTACATTATGGACCCTCTTCTCACCCTCCATGATGTTTGTAAACAAGGAAAAACCTAGTTTGATGTAGTGGATAGGAAAGGTGGAAAATTAGCGAAAGAGGGGATAGTGGTAGAGTGGTTTTAGGGATATAAATGAAATGGAAGGAAGTTAGGGAAAAATACCTAAATTTTTTTGGAGGTATGGTGATGCGTTGGCTACAAGATGCAAGTGAAAATTTTAAAACTGGGCATTAGAAAGGTGCTAAAAAGTTAAAAACACGGAGTTTTCCTAGTGTCCCTGCAAAAACGTATTGAAAAATAGAGTTTGAGTGAAAATGGTTGCAAGGAGGGATATGAGTGATAGGTAGTATTTGGATAAGTTATATGGATGATGTATGAAGGTTTTTAGATGGTGAAATTATGGTTTTTTCAAATGAAACAAGCCAAACATGGAGGAAACCAAAAACATAGTGAAGAAAACCCTAAGGAGGAAATCCTTCCTCTACTAAAAAAATAGAATTAAAGGAGGTATGAAGAGAATTAACTTACTTATTAGGAGGTCTTTGAACCTTGATACAATATTATTTGACCCTTGGATAGCTTTTTTTAAGCTTGGAAGCAAAAGCGTAGCACCCGTGCCAGAAGAGTAGCACAGGAAGACAAAAGCGTAGCACAGAGCAGTTTGACACAATTTTGCTAGTTATATTTGACCTTTGATAGATGTGGAGTGTTTTTAGGATAATAGGGGAGATATTTGAATATAAAAGGATGAAATGACTTCAAGAAGCTTTGTTTCCTTTTAAATCATCATAAAATTTTCTTTTTTGTCCTCTAGTGAAATCATAAATACTTTGAGAAAATATTCTTTTTTGAAAACTTTTGATCAAGTAGCATACTTATTGAGAAAATAAAGTTTCATTTAATTTATTTCCTATATTTTCTTACTCCCAATGAAGGTGATTTGTATGGTGAAAATTACTCTTGTTTTCCTTCTTTCATGACATGATTTGACATTATAATGGCGAAACAACGTAAACCTAAACAATGACCTAGATGGAGGCATGTTGACTGATCTATGAACCTAGGTGGTGATGAGTGGCATGAACTTGAATTTGGATAGTGACCATGAATGAGTGAAGGGAGTAGCATTCAGACCCAAAAAAAATTCAGTGAACACAATTTTATTTGATAATTGGTTTCAAAACATGAAAGTTTGACCTAGGGCTACTACCAAGTAAACTTGAAAGTATATTTGATCACTGAACATTTAGACACTAACATAATCCATGTCATTCTTGTTGCGAGAAGTATATCTAGAGATACTAGAAAATTAGAGGCAAGGTAAATCCTTGAGATGGTCTACAATGACACTTGAGACCCACCCTAGCCAATCTCTAGAGGAAGACGATCTAGAAATATAAAACAGGGCGAATTTTCTGAAATGATCTAACTAAGAAGAAAGGGGAATAATATAATGGTTATGTACAAGTGGGGGAATTCCTATAATGTTGTATACCATATACTAATCCACCTACCAATTCCTGGAACATATGTAAGCTAGCATTTTCATATTTGTGACATGCCATTGAATAAAGATGCATGATCTAGACACCTCCTTTTTTCACCCACAAGGTATTTCTTATCAATAAACTATTTCCACCAATCATATTATTTTGTGATAAGCCATTGAAGAATATCAGCTCCAAATGATAAATGAGGGGTCCTTACCAATTCCTAGTTCATTAAATGAAACATCTTGGAGTTGGATCTACCTACTTGCCATATTTTTTATTTGAGTTCTTGTGCTATGGCCTGCGTAACACCCAAGAAGAGATAACATAATGGATAAATGGAAAAGGGGAAGGTTCAAAAGGATTTATTTCAAAAAAAATAGGCACCCTGTTGGGTTTAACTATTGGCCCCCACCATTGAGAAAATTTGATTTGAAATTCATGATTATAGGCTGCCAATATTGGTGAGGGAATGGTTTGAGGAAAATTAGGATACCTGAGTACTTGAAGGAGGTTTATCTATCCTATAAATAGAAATGGAGAACTTGAAAAAGGAACACTTGAGTGTTGCAGCTAACATTCCATGCATATAGAAATATTTTCTCTTTATTGATCAACCCACTAGGAGCTTTGACAGTTTTTTCCAACACCATATTGAAATGGGATAATATAATTACTGAAGCGCCACCCATTAAGAGCATGATATATACACATGGATCACGATTTGAGTTCTCTACCCCTCTCGCAATGGATATTCATAGTAAATTCTCGATTCTTCTTTCATAGTTGATTTTTCTACTGAGGGATTTAGCCATGAGGACAATGGGCATCTTTCCCAATGTTCTTTTATGGCTCTAAAGAATCCTAAAGATCTGCCCTTTACCAGTAGGGGAATCCAGGGGTTGCTTATACATGCAGGGATCCAACCTATAAACTCAAGGTTGAAGCCAAAACATTCAAGAATAATGAAGAGTAAGCTATAATGAACTTGATTTAATTCATTAACCATTTATAATTTCAAGACCATAACCTTCCTCCCTAGATCTGCTAGAGTGAATGACCTCCTAGAAAATTATAATGTTATCCGCTATTTTAATTTTATTGACGAAACCAACCTTTATTTAATAGTAATTTTGGGTTAAGGTGTTTGAGTTGGATGCAAATGATCTTGAAGATGATTTTACAAGACATATTGCATATATAATTTAACTTAAATTTGAAATATTGAGTCAATCACTCCTCAATTAATATATTTTATCATCTTCATCAAATCATATTCGATGATCTATAAAAATCTCTTGTAGAAATGAGTTGTGAATCCATTAGGGACTAGAGCCATATTTGGATCAAAGTATTGGATGACTGCTCATATTTCTTCCTTCAGGATCTATTGCATGGGGCTATCATTTTTTTCTTGGTAGGTCAAGGAGGGAATATGTTCTAAAATGACCTCTACATCCTTTGTGTGCCAATAAAATTTCTTCAAGTAAGGGGAGGAAAGGTGTAGACAGGTTGAATTATAAAGGGAGAGGGTCGTAATTCTCTTGGGGGACTGTGAGGATGGTAATGGGACTGTGATACGATCCACTCTAGGCAAGGATTTGAGAGGAGAGAGAGGTTTTTACCCAAAAAGACACTATGGGTGAGGAAATGGTCTAGGTGCATAGTAGTATACCCTAGACTAATCGGTTTATTATACCATGTGAAAATCCATTTTACTAGCTTCAGAACAATCAAATTTAGGAATGAAGAGAAATATTCCATCCTTTCCTCGAAAGGATCTCTAATTGGATTTTCTCCTTTATTTTCCCAAGAGTGCATGGTAGTGTTTAAGTCCCTTGCCAAGTTACAATTGAAGCCAAAAATAGACTCCATTAGGTAACTGAGTGATTTTCAACACACTAACTTATGCATATATGTAATTGGCATATAGACCTTAATCAAATTGCATATATTTCCAAAGGGATATGGATATGACTAACAACTAACGAGTGTAGTGAAGAGTTTTCTTGAATGATGTTGAAAAGGGAGGAGGATCAAATAGTGCAGAGAATATTAGATGTACCCTTTGAGCTCATGGATTTCATAGATCTACCATGCTAGATACTATTCTATTATTTAAGCATCCAATTCCTCCATTTGCACCTCATATAACAAAAGTGTTTGGGGCTTCTCCTCTTTTCATAAGCTCTTTTATGATTGATAATTTTCCTTCACTGCCCAAACTCCTCTACTATGCATTCATTTGATTTTTGATTGGATACCAAGCTACTTATATCTATCTTCTTTTTCTTTTTTTCAATCACAATTTGCTTTTCTTCACAAATTTCTGGTTGGTCTACTTACCATAGGATCTTGGTCCACTTCACCATAGAATTACCTTTTTGTCTAACAAGAGCCTAGGAAGGGGAGGAAAAAAAGGTAAATAACCTTAGTATGCAAGTGATAGGTGTCTTCCTCTTGTTTTTATCCACTTAAGAGCTTGGATATGCACAACACATCTTCCCAAGAGGTAATATCCTTTTATTTGTGTCCATGTAAGTGCACAGGGACATCCTCCCAAGGGGATTTTCCTCCAATTTTCTAGCCTCCTTTTCTTGATATATTATTATTATATTTTTTTTAATGTTATCATTTTGAGCCAATATTTCATACTTGTATCGTGATAGTTATTATCACTTCTCTTCCTACTACAGTGTAAGTGGAATCATTGGATTTTCCTTAAGGAAGAGGGATATTGGGGTGTGGAAGTTGTAGGTTGTGCATATAAAGAGATTTGGGGGGGATGGCGGGGTCTTCCTGCCTAGTATTATCATTTTTCATTTTGGTTTATTTCCATTAATATCCTTGTTTTTCTTGTCTTTATTTCAATCCACCTTTTGGGTAATGTTTTGCAAACTGGCCATATTCATGATACACTTTACACTTGAATGGGATCTAATCATAATTGTAGCACATGTAACACAAAAATGTCATATTAGGGATATGGGGAATTATTAGAATCAAAAGTTTTATTATAAATATATCAAAAATTCATCTTTCCTCCATCACCTTACATCACAATTCCTATACTGCCATTGTCTTCTACTCATTGAGAGATTTCCAATGATATAAATTTGGTCTCATTGTGAGCTCTAGGCGCAAAGTTATGCCACCTTGAAGATTTTCCACTTAAGGAACACATAAACATATGTACATGCCATGTATATTGACATGTGTTATCCCTTTAGCACGATTCGCGCCCCCACTATTCCACCTCCTTGGCCCACTTGTCAAATTGAACCCTCACCATATCAATGTTTTCCACAAAATACACCTTGTCCAAATCCTTGGGGTTATGGTAAGCAATATGCTGATATGGTTAAATCCATAAATATTTTTATACAACCAAAGCTAGAATCCTCTGGTATTCTTTTATGGTTGTATTATTCCAGTTTGTCAAAATGCGACACCCTCTGATACAAAGTATTGGGATATCGACAATTCCTTATAACTATAAACCTTTTCAATTCCTAGTAGGCCAATGTCTAGTATTAAAACTTATCATGCCACCTCATTTTTTTCAAACTCAATCATTTTTCGACACATGGTTGATGCTAAATTTCTATAAATGTGGCACAATTGACTTGTTTACTAGGATATCGAGATATTAAGCATTTTCTAAGGCACTACCCTCATGCAGTCCCAATATGCCAATATGTCAATATCATAACAACATGCCACATCATCCTCTAACATCCAATCACCACTACAGAAGTGGTAGATTCTAACATCTCCCTTACCATGTGGAACCAGTGATATGTGCCACGTGCCACTCATATTTTTCTAGCTAGCATGCCAAAAGGTTGAATCTGGGAGACACATGTCATAGACATGGCATCAACACATCATCATTCGTGACACCATAATGACTTCAGTATCTAGCGTAATCTGATATTCTAATACACCAATAAATGAGGACATCAATAAATGTGCCTGATTAACATAATGTTTGTTGTCAAGTGTCGACCCATCTACTGGAGTCATGCCATACCGAAGTTTCTCCAAAGTGAGTTTCTAACATTATTTTTAGGCTCAATATTCAATAATCACCCTTCCTATAGGATATTAAGGCTAAGGATAAGTCTCCAAACTCCAAATTTCTAAGGAAAACATGATAATTTTACCTAGTTCCACTTTCCATAATCACAAAGGTCTTCAATCACTTCCAAACAAAACACCCCACTATCTTTAACCAAGTAGCTTTAAGCCTTCGTATCTCAATTTTTTATAATAAAAGGAGGCTTGTAAGTTAACGTATATCCATAGATTAATGAAGCCTTAAAATACCATCATCAAACATGTTTCACAAATAAAAAATGATCCAATTTTCGAAGACCATTTTACATTATTTCGACAAATTGTTTTCACTATAACGACAAAGGAGGTCTCACTAAACATCGTTTCAGGTATAGTCATACTATCGACATTTTACAATTGTTGAAATTTCGACGATAATTATGGAAACATGTCATCAAAGATAGAAGGTGTTTCGTGAAACACACACTTGTTGGAGTTCTGATGCCAATAATTTTCATTCCATATCGTCACAATATTTACAAAACTACAATTTCCTAGCATCATAGGATCAATGAAAGATGGTGTTGGTCAATCGATGATGGCGAATATCCTTCGACGAAATTTCTATAATCACCACACTTTTTGTTCAACAGTTGGATGTTTCCATTCTTTTGAACACATTGTCCTTCAACAAAGTTTCCATACCCACCATGCTTTCTGTTTGACTGTTGGAGGGTTGCAAGTTGTCGTAATTTTTTCAAGCACCGTCATCGAAATATTGGAGAAACTATGTATTTTTTTAAGAAATATGTATAAAAAACTATTTTTGGTAAATATTCTCATCATTCATTAATATAAAGGAAATATATCCATTCCATATCTAAACCAAATAATAAAAAACTAATAACATTGATTAATTCATATTAAAAAATCCTATCATCTATTGGTTTTTTTATGCTTAGTTAGTGACCTCCTTCTAGGATAGAGTCATTGTGGACTATAATATTCCTAATTAGCTTTCAGCTAGTTGGCATATTAATTTTTTATTTTGATAATAAGATAGGTGAATAAGTGGTTAGAGAAACCCATAAATCTATTTGGTAGGAATAAAACCACTTCTCATGTGAATGTGGATCATTGTATCAGTTGAATAAAGAACCTTAAATTAGGTGTCAACAGGGGCTAAAGCATGTGGATAGAGTCAAAGTTGACCAAATCAACAACGCTATCATGGAGGTAGTGGAGAGTTAATGGAGGATAACACAATCATAGAGGAGGAGCGTATGCATGTGAGAAGCTTCTTTAATGAGTGGGACCCAAGGTGAGGAAGCTCACCAAGCATACAAGGAAGAGGATGGAAGCCATAGAAGGGATTCTGATTATTGATTTTGTATTGGCCTTGTATGAATTTTTGCACGCTTTAGCTGTTTAGCAGAGTCTACTATGATGTTTAGCACAAGGGTGTTTCCGAGTGGAAATCCCACCCTCATCCTCGGGGGACTTCGAGTGCCTACTCAGGAGAGGTTCATTTAGCATCATTTCCACATTCCGACATCAGGCCAAGCTTCAACCATCATTCACAATCTCCTTCAGGATTGTGTTTTTTTTTAGGGCAGCAACACTGGAGGGTTGATAGACCCAATTTCTGAACTTGTTGTCCAGTGAGGGGCGCAACCCTTCATCCGGGAGGCTAGTAAGGAAGTTACTTGAGCTTTATTACACCATCTAGCATTAGGCCAAGCATCAAAATTTACCCATAGCATAGTCTCCTCCAGAAACTATGTTATTTTGCAATGCAGTTGTAGTGGGAGGTCAAGTACCCAAGTTCTTGATCTTATTTTCCAGTGAGGGGAGTAGCCCTTCATCCAGAAAGTTTGTGAGGAGGGATCTCAGCCATTGTCATATTAGATCAACCAGCTCCCACCAGTGATCTAGTTGCAAAGTGTTATTCAGCCATAGGGCTACATTTTTCATCTTCTGCATTTTGAGTATTTTCGTAAACCCTTTCTGAGTTGTCTTGGGATAATGCTATAAAGCCTAGATCTTTGATCCCGACATTTTCTAAGAACTACATCGGAAGATCCATGTGTTTAAATTTACAGTAGTGTAAACCCCAGTAGAAACTGTGCTATATTAGCCTTTGAAATTCTTGTAGAGTATTTTTTCTTCATATCTTATGTACTGGGTCTCTAGAGGCTTGTTTTTCCTAGATTGAGTGTATTTTTCCTCAAGATCTTGTATACATTTGCTACTATAATTTTTAATACGATGGCTATATGATATGAATTTTCCAGTTTAATGTTCTATATTCTTGTATTTTCCATTTTGGAATATTACAGTGGTATCAGAGCATGATCTCTTGCTCAACTTGTGTGGGAAATACATCTTATGACACCAAAAGAAGAAGCATGAAGAAGAGATCCATAGTGATGGAGGGGTTAATTTTTACCTCATTTATTTTTATATTAATGTAGGATCTCTCCAAGGAGGTCAAGAAAATGAGTAGGGAGAGGAAAAATAATACCTCAAGAAGGTTTCAAAATGAGAAAGGTCTAAGAACTTCTTATCAGTAGCATAGGAATCAGTCATGCAAAGAGCTCCACAATATTATACTATGTCCACTTCCCTTGAAAAGGAAGGTGATTGGCATGGAGATGGAGGAAAATTACATCATGAGAATATAAGTGATTATCTTCTAGAGTAAAAATCTTAATCAAGGGAATTCAAGGAGAATCTAGCTCTCCAGTAGTTTATCCAAATCAAAGAAGAACAGAGACCCTACAGCAACAATAGAAGAAAAAGGCATAATAGATTCCTTTTGTCTACATTTTATGGGTCATCCACAAGCACAGTAAAGGCTTGGAGGAAGAGTTTATATGCATTCTTCATGCTACATCCAGTAGCAGAAAGAGAATTTTTTGAGATTGCAGCACTGCACCTTGAGGGCCTTGAGGGTGAAGCAAATGATTGGTGGTTCAACCATTTGAAACATGCAAGAGTGACTGCTTATGCATATTTTACTCAAAGGCTGATTAAAAAGTTTGATAGAAGAAAACCGGAGGTAATTCCCATCAAGACATTTCCTGACATTGATGAGAAAGCACATGAGGAGCCAAGGGAAGATGTCAGCACTATCACTCTGGAAGAGGAGCACCTTCCACCACCACTAGCTGCAGGAGTACTTGCATCAGGATTAGGAACACTTGCATCTTTGCAAAATGGTCTTGATATATTGAAATTGGGAGTCCCATGCATGATTCAGTAGATGCATGAGGAAGAGGAGGAAGATACAAGTGATGGTGTAGCAGTAGAGGAGAAACCATCACCATCACCAAAAGTTGGAGAAGCCATTGCACCGGTTAGATGGGCTCTTGTAGTTGTACAAGAAGTTCCCAAGTAGTATCTTATCCAAGGTTTGCAAACATTCCCATCTCATCTTATTTCAGTACCTCAACTTGATATTTGTGAGATTGTGTCATCTAGGCCATTGCATAACCGAGGGTTATAGCCCCTTGCTGATTTGGAGCAACAAACTATCACAATGCAGAGGACCCTTGACTTTTTCAAGGAGGAGATGTATAGCCATCCTGGTTTCTCATTTTTGAGCTACAAATATCACCTTGTGTTGAAGTGTGGAGTTTTAGAGGGTAGGATGAGCATAGTCCTAACCAGTACACTGTTGGGCCATGAGTTTAGCATTGTGTATGGCCATGAGAAAACATATGCACCATCATGGAGATCAACAACACTGTCACTGGGGAGCAGTGATGAGTTGGGGGACCAACCATTATTGGAGAATTTCGATGACCGCTTCACTTATGAAGCATTAGATAGGTAGATGGTCGATGATAGACATCTTATGATGGATGTCATCTTCCATTATTATGATAGATCCTTCTTAATGAACACCTCACAGCTCAAAAAAAAGCTTTTTCCTATAGCATATTTGAACGTTATGGGTTCTACTGGGTCATTTATGAGAGATCCTTATGGAGATATCTCCAGAAGGTTACACTTCGACATATCATGGAGTGAAAATATAATCATTAGATTTGGGGGGATGGTATTCTCCATTGGGTGGATACCAATTTGGAGCATGATAGGAGTCACCCACAATTGGATGGATGGGTGAGGATGATGAGAAAGTGGTTGGTGAGCTACTTGTAGATCTATGACACAAGGTAGCAGGAGGCAAGGCTACACTGGCTACAATTGAGAGAGTTTGGCCATCACATGACATATCCTATGTCAATAGTTGTGTTATGGGATGGGACATTACATGGCACTCACATGATGTGGCAATAGGGAGTTTTGTTATGTTGGGCTAATGTTACATTCTACATGTCAATCATCATGTTGTTGCTCCATGGCTTGTATGATGATGATATGAGAGGGAAACACGAATCATTGTTGTTTTGGTTACTCTTGGGAGAGTATGTGCTGAATTTATCACATGCCTTGCATGATGTCTCAGGAATTGTTGATGTCACAATTATGGCTTTTGAGAGTCAGAAGATGTTTCCATATAGGGAGGAGCTCCTTCAGTATATGGTAAGGGGTTGTTGGCACTCATACATGCAATTTCCAAACTCAGGAAGTTTTGGAGGAGCAATAGTTTCCAAGTGAAGATTGACCCCCACAAAATTAAAACTTATCTTAAGCAAAAGTAGTTGCAAGGAGAATAACAAAGGTGGAGTGACAATATTTTAGCATGTGGCTTTGACATTGAGCATGTTAGATTATGGGTAGTTTTCTTGAATATTGAGGAAGAAAACAACCATCCTGCAAGGTTAATGTTATAGTCACTCACATTTCCAAGAGAGATATGGGTGATATCATTTATGGATCTCATGACCAGCTTACCAACAGTACATGGTAAGAGTTGTGTCTTTGTACTTATTGATAATATAACAAAGTATTTGTATTCTCTTGCCATTTATATTTAGTGCATTTCTCTACAAGAGGGCAAGCCTCTCGTTGGACTTCGTGGTATTTTTGTTGAGAAACCAGCTCCAAAAATAGAATAAAAGAGATATCAACACCTTAGAAATAAGCCACTTCGAGGGGAAAACCTCTAATACATTACATGAATGATACAAATGACAAAACCTCCTTTCTATATATAGGAGTCCTTGGAGCCACAATGTAATCCAGTGGGGCCACAATGTAATCCTAGCCAACCTAACAATAATAATTTAAGGGTACAATAATAACAATATGGGGGTTACAAGGGTACAATAATAACAATAAGGGGGTTACACTAACAACAATAAGGGACTATACTAGCAATATAGGGACCTAACATGCCCCTCTCCTTCAAAAAAGTGTTGTCCTCAACGCTTGAGTAGCTCTGGGTGCTTCTGTATAAAATTCTCATCCTCCCATGTAGAATCCTCAGTGGGTAAGTTCTTCCACTTGATGAGATACTCTGAAATTGATCGATTCCGTAGTTGTCGAGTTCTTGTTTCCGTGACCGCTTCCGGTTCCAATATGATTTTTCCTTCCTCATCAAGTTCTGGAAATATTGTTTGAACTGAATATTTTCACCTATAACCTTCTTTAAGCATGAAACATGGAAAACTGGATGTACTCGCGAAGAAGCAGGAAGCTCCAATTTGTATGCCATAGTACCAATCTTTTGCAACACCTTGTAAGGACCATAGTACTTTGGCGATAATTTATTATCCTTCTTAGCTTGCTTTAGGGACATTTGTTTATATGGTTGTAGCCGTAAAAATACCCAATCTCCTACATCAAAACTTCTCTCGCTACGATGTTGATCTGCCTGTTGTTTCATTCGATTTTGTGCCAAATTCAGGTTATCCTTTAAGAGTTGGAGAACTTCTTGTTGATGATCGATGTGATCTTCCACTGCTTGAACCTTCGAATTTTCCCTTAAAGATGATGTGATGGATGGTGGATGATATCCATAAAGTGCCATAAATGGGGTCATTTTTGCTACACTATGGAAGGAAGTGTTATACCACCATTCAGCAAGAGGTAACCACTTGACCCATTGTGTTTGTTTATCAGATACAAAACAACGAAGATACCCTTCCAAACATTTATTTACTATCTCTGTTTGACCATCAGATTGAGGATGATAAGATGAGCTATGAGCTAATTGAGTACCCAAACAAGAAAATAACTCCGTCCAAAAATTCCCCGTAAAAATGGGATCTCTGTCGCTCACAATAACCCTTGGGCTTCCATGTAGCTTTTGAATTCTGTCCACAAATGTAGTAGCAACTGTACTTGCTTTAAATGGATGAGATAATGCACAAAAGTGTGCATACTTGGTAAGTCTTTCAACTACCACCATGATGACACTCTTTCCTTCGGACTTAGGTAAACCTGTGATAAAATCCATTGAAATCTCCTCCCAACGTTGACTTGGAATGGATAAAGGTTGTAGAAGTCCTGGGGTCTTAATTGTTTCCACTTTATTCTGTTGTCAAACCAAACATTCCGCCACAAACTTTCGAATATCAGATTTAAGGCCATCCCAAAAAAATTCTTTCTTCACCCCGTGGTAAGTTTTTAAAAATCCTGAGTGTCCTCCTAAAGGAGAAGTGTGCAATTCCAGAAGAATCTTTTGTTTTAGTTGGGAATTCTTACAAAGATATAAGCGATATTTTTACCATAAGGAATCATTTTTCCAACTAAATGTATCAGATGTACTAGGATCTTGCTGCAACTTTTGAATGAGTGTCCATACATCTTTGTCCTTCTTCCATTCATCTCTTGCTTCAGTTATCCAATCTGGTTGGATAATAGAAATGGCACAAAGCAACGCTTCCACCTCTTCATTCTTTCTTGAGAGTGCATCTGCAACAACATTCAGCTTTCCTTTTTTGTAGATTATTTCAAAGTCGTAACCCAACATCTTTGTGACCCATTTTTGCTGTTCTTCTGACGATAGTCTTTGTTCCAAAATGTGTTTAAGACTATCATGATCAGTTTTTACCTTGAAGTGTCTTCCCATTAGGTAAGTTCGCCATTTCTTTAGTGCATGTAGTATTGCTAACATTTCCTTCTCATAAATAGGTTTCTGTAAATACTTTCCTTTGATCGGACGACTTTCAAAAGCAATGGGTCTTCCTTCCTGCATTAAAACTGCACCAATTCCATTTCCTGAGGCATCACATTCCACAATAAAGGTTTTTGTTAAGTCTAGCGCAGCTAAGACCGGTGCTAGGCACATTGCCTCTTTAAGATGTTCAAAGGCCTTAGTTGCTTCAGGAGTCCATGAAAATGCATCTTTCTTCAATAATGTTGTTAGAGGTGCTATTATTCTCCCATAATTCTTAACAAACTTGCGATAATACCCTGTTAACCCAAGAAATCTACGCAACTGCTTTATGGTTGTGGGGAATTTCCATTCCTTAATGGCTTTAAATTTTTTAGGGTCTACCTTAACAGCCTCATGCGATACAATATGACCCAGATATTCCACCTCTTGTATTCCAAAGAACCATTTGGATGTTTTTGCATATAATTGTTTCTCCTCCAATAGTTTGAGCACCCTATCAACATGTTGAACATGATCCTTCCAAGACCTGCTGTAGATTAGTATATCATCAAAAAATACTAGCAAAAATTTTCTAAGGAAGGGTTTGAAAATGGAATTCATCAACCCTTGAAATGTAGAAGGTGCATTGGTAAGGCCAAAATCCATGAAAAAAATTCATAATGACCCTCACGAGTTCGAAATGTTGTTTTCGTAATATCTTCAGTCTTCATTCTAATTTGATGATATCCTGAATGAAGATCCAACTTGGTAAAATAAATTACTCCATGTAATTCATCCAATAAATCATCAATCACAGGAATTGGAAATTTATCTTTAATAGTGAGCTTATTAAGCTCCCTATAATCTAGACACATGCTCCATGATCCATATTTCTTGTGCACCAATACTACTCGAGTAGAGAGAACTTTGACTAGGTTGAATTATACCAGCCTCTAACATTTCTGCAATCATAAGTTCAATTTCGCTCTTTTGAACATAAAGATATCTGTAAGGCTTGATGTTTGGAGGAAAAACTCCTGGAATCAAATGAATAGCATGATCATGATCCTGAATAGGTGGGAGTCCTTTGGGAATATCAAACACCTTGGAATGATTGTCCAAGAATTTTTGGAGATCTGGAGAAATAGATGATTTTGATGTTGGAACTTCCAGTGAGCATAATTGTGCAATTACACCATGTTTTTCTTTCTTCAGAAGCTTTGTCATGACATTAGAGCTTATTATGTTTCCTGGCTTCCCTGCGATACCCCGTAATTCAATTTTGTTTCCTTTGAAAAGAATTCAAGAAAATTTCTTGAAAATTAAAAGTTACTGTCCTCAAAGATTGTAACCATTGTACTCCTAGTACAACATCAGCACCTCCCATTGGGATGGAAAGCATTGGACTATTCAATACATATTCCCCCATGGCTAGCTTGATATTATGGAATTTGCCAAAGAAATTTATAGTTCCTCCATTCGAAACCATCACTTGAAATTATGGTGTTGGGTATAGGAAACAATTCAATTCCTTGGCTACCTTACAATGAATAAAATTATGGGTACTACCCAAATCAATCAACACTATTACATTTTTCTTCTTGATATGTAATTTTATCTGAGAGTCTGGAGTGGTAATCTCCGCCAATGCATTACATGATATGGCCCGACTCATTTCTTCTTCTTCTAGGGTTGGTTCCTGGTGTATATCCTCTTCTTTTGAAGTTTCTTGTTCATTTTCTTCCTCCTCTTCACAATCTATGTAAAATAATTTCTTCTCAGCACACTTATGACCTTTACTGTATTTTCTATCACAACTGTAGCAAAGCCCTTTTGCTCTTTTTTCTTCCAATTAATGTGGTGTCAACCTTGTAGGTTGTCGAAGTCTAGGATTAGCAACACTTCCCTATTTATAGATGTGAGTGGTAGGCGTCCTTGTCGCCATAATTTTACATTCAATTTTTCTTGCCAACCTGAATGCTTTCTCCAATGAATCAGGTTCCCAAACACGAACTCCATGTTGGATGTTATCCTTTAGAGTCCCTATGAAGACATCAATCTTGTGTTCCTCTGGAATATTAGATACCCTTATATTCAATTTTTGGAAGTCCTTAATGTGCTCCACCACTTAACCCTTTTGTTTGGGATTTATCAATTGGTTAATGAAGGTGTTGCGCTTTGTATCCTCATAATGTGCTATCATTTCCTCCGTAAAAATTGACCAAGTGTCAATTTTTTTACTGGAGCAAAGCCATCGATACCATACAAATGTGTTTTTTTCTAAATGTAAAGTTGCAATGCATACCTTTTGTGTGTTTTGTACATTAGTGAGATCAAAATATTGCTCCATATGTAGTACCTATGTTACGGGATCCTTGCCATCAAACTTCCTCATATCCATCTTTAGAATATTGTGATTCTTCCATCCAACATTATAGTTTATGAAATCACAATTAACATTTATTTTTTTCTCATCATGAGTTTCCTCTAATATCTTTTCGCCATTAGGAAAATTTTCTTGTATCAACTTTGTCAAACCTTCCATGTCCGCTTTTAGATCATTCTTCATTTTTTCCATGTTGTCTTTCATTTTTTCTTCCATGTCATCCATCTTAGCTTCCATGCCGCATTCAATGTCATCCATCTTAGATTCCACGCCTTTCTTCAAACCATCCATATTATTATTCAAACCATCCATCTTCGCTTCCACTCCTTTCTTCAAAACTTCCATTTCATTTTTTGTTGCTCTTTGCGAGAGTGAAATTTGGTGCACTTGCTCTTGTAATTTTGATAGATCATGTTGCAATTCTTCATCTTCATGAGTCATAGTAGAGTACTTTGAGGGCTTAATGGGTGTTGAATTCTTTTTAGGAGGCATTTTAGAACCCAATACTGAAATATATCATGAATAAGCTCTTGGAATCACTTCAAACTGATTTTTTACACAAGACTTATGCAATTCGAAAAAATACACACCTTTTCCTTTGCTTTCGAGGAGCTCAGGAGCATAGGGGAACCGAGTCTATCTCTCGTGATTTCGAATATTCAATGTCTCTGAAATTTGGTGCACTGGTAGCTTTCTACATTATTTTTTGAATGCCATAGGTCTGATCTAATTTTGATTCTTCAAGGAAAAGTTATCTCTAATCTCCCACAATGACCCAATTATGGACTGGTTCAGTAGAGCGAACTTGTACGACTTGCCACGTGTCACCGTTTCCTCCTTTGGATTTGAAATTGATAGAAAAAAAAACTAAAGTTTATGTACTTGTAGCCACATTTTACAGCATTCCAATCTGATGCTCAAAGAGATATCTATGAAGCTTTTCCCACGGTCACCTCTTTGAGATGAAATTCAGAACCCTGAAACAACCCTAACTTCCAAAGATCATATCTCTGAAAATGTTGTGAACCAAGATCTGAAATTTTGCGACAATTTTCCTCAGGATTTTGGCTTCACACTCTAAAAATTTCAGCTTCTGAACCTTCGTAGAAAAAAATTTATATCGAGCATGCCACAATGACCCGTATGGAGCAAGAAACCCTTAATCCAAAGCTCACAAAATGTTGAGAAACCAAATACCCAAAAAATAGAAGAAAAGAGATATCAATGCCTTAGAAATAAGCCACTTCAAGGGGGAAACCTCAAATACATTACATGAATGAACAATTCTTGGATGATACAAAATGACAAAACCCTCCTTTCTATATATAGGAGTCCATGGGGCCACAATGTAATCCTAGTGAGGCCACAATGGGCAATCTCAAATTCGACCTAACAATAATAATTGAAGGGCACAATAATAACAATATGGACGTTACAAGAGTACAAAAATAACAATAAAGGGGTTACACTAACAACAATAAGGGACTATACTAGTAATATAGGGACCTAACAATTTTTAAGACCAAATTAGGTGATGGAGATAGCCACTTCTTATATGGCTTTGGGAAAGTATTGTTCATTTTTGGTACACTCAGTTGACACCCAATGCCATTTACTAATTCCAAGTAGATGAGCAGATAGACACAACCAGCAAGTGGTTGGGAAGCTACTTGCCACATTATGTTCAGGGGCAAAAAGTAGCTAAAATGCGTTGGTTCCACTTGGGGAACTATTGTCACCATCAAACATTTCATATGACACTCAGTATATTTCTCATTTTGATTCCATATTTTGATGATGTTATATTCACTATATGTGGAATGGCTTGGGAAAGCAAGGTTCCTAGATCCAAAGAATGGATCCTTGAGAGTCCGAATGCCTTTTGGCCTCTTGAGAATAACATTATTGTAGCCCAAGATTAGAAACAACTCTATATAGATCATAGAGGGAGTAAGAGACAACGTGGGATGGATAATTTGGTCTATCATGTTCAGCCATACAGTCCATCTACATTGCAGGAGAAGGAGGTGGGGGAGTTTTTCTATGAGCTACCCAGGGTGATACATCTTGTTTGGATGATAGCATGGGGATTAGAGCTTCTCATGGGGGTTAAGGTCCCCAACATTTTTTATATCTCATGGCTCAAGAAGGCCTCTAGATAGCATGTAGTTGCCTTCATGGATATCCCACTTCTTCATGATGAGAGCCATTTGGTTTTATCCCAAAAGGCTAACTTGCACATTTGGGAGGAGCAACTAGGAGACAGATTGATTTGAGAGCATTTGGTTCAGTGGAGGAGTTTAAAAAAGTGAGGATGCTACAAGAGAAGGAGAGGATATTTTGTAGTATCCATACTTGCAATTTCTTGAGGACAAGCAACATTTGGGAGGGGAGGACTGTAATATTCCTAATTAGCTTTCTTCTAGTTGGAATATTAATTTTTGCTTTTGATAATAAGAGAGGTGAATAAGTGGGTAGAGAGACCCATAAATCTCTTTAGTAGGAATAAAACCACTTCTCATGTGAATGTGGATCATTGTATTAGCTGAATAAATCACCTCATTTAGATGTGAATAGGGGCTAGAGCATGTGGACAGGGTCAAATTTTACCAAATCAAGAATGCTGTCATGGAGGTAGTGGAGAATTAATGGAGGAAAATGAAATCATAGAGAAGTATGAGAGGCACTCATTAATGAGGACCCAGCAGGAATACCATGTATGATAGCCATAGAATGGATTCTTATTATTGATTTTCTATTGTTCTTGTATGACTTTTTTCACGCTTCAGTTGTTTAGCGGAGTCTGTTGTGCTGTTTAGCACAAGGGTGTTTCTGAGCAGAAATCTCACCCTCATCCTCGGGGGAATTTGAGTGCCTACTCAAGAGAGGTTCATTGATCATCATTTCCACATTCTAGCATTAGGCCAAGCTTCAACCATCATTCATAGTGCAGTCTCCTTCAGGATTGTGTTGTTTTGCAGGGCAACAATAGTGGAGGGTTGATAGACCCAATTTCTGAGCTTGTTTTCTAGTGAGGGGAGAAACCCTTCATCCGGAAGGCTAGTAAGGAAGTTCCTTGAGCTTTATTCCACCATCTGGGATCATGAAAATCATCAACATTCACACACAACACATTCTCCTCCAGAATCTGCATTATTTTGCAATGCAGTTGTAGTGGGAGGTCAAGTACCCAAGTTCTTGACCTTGTTTTCCAGTGAGGGGAGAAGCCCTTCATCCAGAAAGTTTTTGAGTGATATCAGCCATTTTAATATTAGATCAGCCACCTCCCACTAGTGATCCAGTTGCAGAGCATTATTCAGCCCTAGGGATACATTTTTCATCTTTTGCATTTTGAGTATTTCCAGAAACCCTTTCTGGGTTGTCTTGGGATAGTGCTAGAAAGCCTAGATCTCCGATCCTATCATTTTATAAGAACTGCATCAGCATATCCATGTGTTTAAATTTACATCAGTAGTAAACCACAACAAAAGCTACGTTGTCTTAGCCTCTGACATTCATGCATAGCAGTTGTTCTTCATATTTTATGTACTAGGTCTCTAGAGGGTTGTTTTTCCTAGCTTGAGTGTCCTTTTCCTCAAGATCTTGTATACATTTTCTGCTATAATGTTTAATATGATGGCTATATGATATGCTCTCATTTTATGTATTGATGTATCATTGCATTTTCTAGTTTAATGTTCTATATTCATGTATTTTCCATTTTGGAATATTACAGGGACTTAGTCCTATGTTATTATTTTATTTATCTATTTTATCAAGTTTACAACCATAAGTAAATATAATTCCATATCTATAATATCTTAATTGTACAACAAATGTAACTCTATAGGAAATGAAATGAAGAATTTCTAGATTAAATATTGCAAGAAAAAATGTAACACACATATATACAAATGCATAAAAATTAACAAAACATCTCATCTTGTGTTATCCCCCTCAAGAATTTGCATATGAATTAACTATGAATCACCACACACCTTTAAGATATAATCATAGATAAGAACAATCTTAATTGGAGGTGTTAAATAGGGAAAAAGTTTTGCAGAGTGTTAGAAAAATAGATAGAAAATTGTCCCTCGGAGATGGGGATATCTCTATGTATATATATAAGTAGGGTACTTGATCATCTCAAAATAGAGTGACAAAGACCCTTAAATTAGTGTTTATAGTTATGGTTACAATAAAATTTGGAGCGTTACGATCCATAGTAAATGTAGGCTCCTGACACACATACAAAAATTCATCCATTCGTTTGTTGGTTCATAATGCTAAAGTACAAGAGTACCATGTTTATTGGCATAAAAAGAGAATATTCCAATGAATTATCTATAGGTTGGTGTGTGTTCATTAATTTCATAGGAAAAATATGTACATGTATTTGTGATGGAAATGCCTCAAGTAAATTTCAAAAGCTTTTGGTTATGGCCGATACTCTATTTCTTTACTACCATAAATGTTAGTATCTTCTCAAACTTGCTTCTCTTGCAAAACCCGCTTGGTGCCCTACATAATATATTATGAAAATTTGTAACATGTAAAATTATAAATCTTATTTAAAACCCACACACATATGTATACATCCTGACACATCCCTTATCATAGTTAACAATACAAGTAATTTCACAACCCTTTCTAAATTAACCATGTAAAACAAAAATAAGTTTACAATTGTAATCCATTTACATTTGAGCATATACAAAACATGGATACAACAATGGTAAACTTTATAATATTATCTTTAGACTTTAATGTTTTGTTCTAGGACTAGAGAAAATATTATGAGTGGAAAAAAGATGTAATTTATGAGACTCATCATGAATCCTGCATGCTCTTCCCCATTTTATGATAAGATCATAAGTTTTCATAATGTGACACAATAATATACATGTCTATGAAACGTTTCTTACAATTGTAATAGTAGGTCCCACTAGTTGATTAGAAGGTTAGTGACAAACAAAACATGTTTTACAATATCAAATAAGCATGAAGAAGTTAGGGATTTTATAAACAAGTGAAGAGGGAAACATATAAATTACACTTCTTAATGGATCTTAGTAAAAGAAGGAGGTCTTGGTTCCAAGAATATTGAACACAAAACATGAAAATAAATTTTAGAATCTATAAGTAACAAGACTTAATAACTAATTCATGAAATTAAGTGAAATAAGCAACTAGGGTTTCGATAAAGAAGTGAAGAGAGGGACCTATAACTTTCACTTATTGATGGATCTTTGTAAAAGAAGGAGACCATGTTTCTAAGAATATTTCATGCAAAGCATGAAAAAAATTTGTACAAATAACAAAACCTTAGAACTACTTCCCATAAAAAAGTGAAAACCCTTTTTATATATACTTGATTAATTTAATGAAGGAAATAAAAGCATTTGAAAAACATTGAGGAGGGAGTGATATGTGTCTACTGCATTACCCAAGCCCGTATTCCACCCCTCTGAAGCAATCTCCAAACAATTTTTACATCTAAAGTTTTAGAAAGCCATAAGAGAATTTTTAAGCCCTAGCTCCCTTGAGACTTTGGAATAGAAATTGAGTTCCATGTTGCTAAAGCAAAGGTTTTTTTTTTTGTTTTTTGTTTTCTAGTCCATAAAAAATGGAGAGTTGTCTTATTTTGTTCAAGATCCATTTTTGAATGCATGATAAGGATGCCTAGTAAATTAGAATCACCTCAACAATGGATTTCACAAGTACTACCCTTTTATCCTAGTAAAGCCATCTATTGCACCAAATATGACTATGTTTCTCAATATTTTCCAATATCCATAGCCAATATGCATTTAAATAGTTGTTTGGCTCAAGGGTAAAACCTAATTATTTACAAGTACCCTTTATTTCCTTAAACTGTAGATAAAGAAGGTTTGTAATAACACTTTGATCATATTTAGATAGACCCCACCAACACATGGAGTATTTACAACCATTGCGGCCCATTCCCATGGCCCTGGAAAATGTCCAAAAGGCCTTAAATTACCATGTCTTAGATTATCTTCATAGAAAATAAAGATGTTGTCCACAAAATGTAGATGTGTAAAGTGAGGATTTGGATTGATGGAGATACCTTTAAACATTGTTTTTTTTGCATCCTTTATTAGTCTACTAAGGCCTTCTTCCACCAAGAAAAAGAGAACAGGGGAGAGAAATAATCCTTGGTGAATCCCTCTTTATACATGAAGAAAATGTGAGGATACCTCATTTTTTAATAAAGAAAAATAAGTAGTTTTGATGCAGTTTAGAACCCAAGGAACAAATTAATGGTTGAATCCCAGGTGGATTAGGACAACCTTGACATACGTACAAAAAAATATGCAATATCTGATTAAAAGAACTAATTCAAAGTCATATGTCCAAAACAAAGTATTCAAGAACTCATTTAATTACATTAATACAATGATCTGCCTTATTATAATATTGTACATCATCAATAGTTTTTTTGCCTTTTCTTATGAGATGCTGAAATTTTCTTAAGTGCTTCATCAATATTTGATTTGCATCTACATGCACTCTTATGATGTTGTGATTTAGGAGCATTAGGCTCAAGAAAATACTTTTTATATAAATATACATAGGGGGGGTCTCATGTTTTTTCTTTCTTATGTAATTGTTAATATTTGAGTGATTTTTAAATAAATTTAGTGAGAAATTGTAAATATTCCCAAATCAATGGAGAACATGAGGGGAAGTCGATTAGCTAGGAATGTGAAGAGTCAGTTCAGTAAATTTAGGGACTTAGTCTAAATTTAGGAAATATGGAAATTTAGGAGTTTTGTTGAGCTGTTAGAGGAGCTGAATCGATTCATTATTTTCTTGTATAAATGTAAGCCTCAAAGGCATTAATAGACAGGCCTGCATAGATTTGGAGAGATCTGGAGAGACAGAGCAGGAGATAGAGGGGCCATCGAATTGAAGATCTGGCCAAACAAGGAGTTGTAAGTGATTTCATTGTATAAATGAAAGAATCTATTTCAGTTTTACATGAGTATAAATTGGTTTAAGCTCTATGTGAATGGGATTTGAATGCCAATAAGAAATTGTATAAGAATGTGTGAAAAATTGTTGTAATTTAGGTTTGAATGATGTTCTGTATTTCATTAAAGCAGTCAGTGTTAATACCCACACTAAAATTTTGAGTTTCAGTGAGTAAGTGTGAATAGATTCTGAAATAGGATTTGAGATAATATTCTGCACATAATGAAAGAAATCTGTGTTTTTTGAGTTGAATGTAATAAGGGGTCGTATATATACCAAATTGAGGGAATTTGATGAAGTTGCAGTCATCGATCACTGCGAGGATCGACAATGCAACAGAGGGACTAAGTTTCAGCTCCATAAGTTAGTTACATCCCGTATCCATGAGGGATAGATTTGGTCGGGTAAGTGGTGCGATAGGAGACTGAATTTTTTTCAGAACTCAAAAAGTAAAGAAGAGCAGAACTCTGGTAACGCAGCAGAGTTCGAAGCCAAGGAACCGGAGTGAGGTGCAGGTTTGAATTAACACAGAACCAGAGAATTGTGAGCAGAAGCAACGTTGCAGTTAAAAGCAACTAGTAGAGCGTGAAATCACAAGCGGAATGCAAGTGTAGGAAGGCAGAGTTTAACAAACGAAGGATGCGGAACTGTGAGTGAAGGCGGAACCTTGAATGAACAGTGAAAGCGGTTTTTAGAACCAAATTGTGGATTTCACACTTTTATTAAACGGTAAGCGGAATGCCTACAAAAAATGCTATAGTGCTCCTTGAGTGATGCATGTCCTTAGTGGTTTTAAAATACAACATATTTCACATTTTTTCTGAGCATTAAAGTTCTGTTAAAAAAAAGTGTGATTCTCGTCCGATCTCGAGGGAAGAAGATCCAAGGGTTTTTGCAACAGCAAGTTGCATGGAATTTAGCCAAAGGTATGGCCCGACGTTATTTGAAGTGATAATTGTTTATGAATTTATTAATATCTGGGCCCGAGCATTATATGTTGGTGTTTGGGGTTTAATCAAAGTTTGGGTTTATGCATAGAATTTGGTTGCGGAAATAAGCGATATATATATGGTAGAGCTGTGGGGCCCGAACGAACTTAAGTGTTTGTCAGGTTTTGGTTATAAATCAAAATCAGAGTTTATATGAATTTTTGTAGTCAAAGGTTCATGCATAGATGTGCATTGGTTTAATTTAATCAAACCTTTGATTAGTTAAAGAAAAGTGAGTATATGTGATTGAGTTCCATAAGAGGAGCATTTGCAAACGATAATTTCTTGAGAATTATAATAATTTTATCATAAAGGTATTAGGATATAATTCAAATTCAGAAGAACTAGACCAAGCTTATTGAGGAAGGATGATGTTGTGGTATGTGGTTAATAGAGGTAATATATGCATGGTCAAAATTATATGGGGTTAATAGATTATGCAAGGGTATGAAGCAATATGGTGGATGTTGTCCCAAAGATTAACATAGATTTGAATTTCCATAAAGAGGGTGCATAATATGGTTTTAATCATAGAATGAAAAGGTAACTTCTGCATGTGAAGTTGTGATATTGGGTTTTCATAACCTTAATTGAAATAAGCTTCCACGAATGGAATTTCATTATTGGATTAATAATAAGGTTTTAACCTTTAATGGAGAAGCTTCCGCATAGTATTGATATTGTAAGATTGACCAGACTCTGAGTTTTAATTGGGACATGAATTCGAGTTGAATTTTATATGCATAGAAGGTTGAAATGTAGGAAAGCAGGGTAGCCCCTACATCAAGTGGTATCAGAGCGAGAATAGCTCTTTTTGAAAGCTCAAGTTTTTGTTGAATGTATGTATGCTGAAGTAAGATTAGATTTTGAAGCTAATATTAAACTGTACAGAGATGTCGTGCAGGTGAGAGGAACAACAAGATCACATAGGAATCTTGAAGGTGATTTGATGAGCAGTGTTTGACTCTAGTTTGAAGAATTGTTTGCAGAATTTAGATTGCAGGAAGTTGAAGAAATCTCAGCAAAAGTAGATCATAGCTTTGAGAGCAGTGATGAAAGAGTCCAGCAGAGGATTCTAAAGTGAAGAAGAAAGTGTGGCAGAACCTAGAGAATTCCCAATAGAGGTTGGATGAAAGAAGAACAGATTTGTTCTTGAGAAAGTTGCAGAGTGAAGCTTACAGAGAGCAGAAGAGAGTGCTCAGAAGGTTCCAGCAGATAGGGGACCAGTACTTTCCAAAATCCCAGATCTGGAGGAAAGGATTGGTGAGGTAAGTGGCAGCAGGAGAGCTTGTTGTTGCAGAGGCTTAGTGCAGCTTGTGAGTGAAGAAATCATAGAGGAGAAAACGGCTACTGATAGTCATAGCAGATATTGCAGAGGTTCTGAGAGAGGCCACAACAGCAGAGTGAAGGAAGATGCCAAAGCAAATGGCATGAGGAAGAAATTCACTGATGAAGAATATGAGAAAGAGTTAGCTGAGACCAGGGAAAAGTTCAACAAATTGCAGAGGATGATAGAGGAGAGCCAGAGAGTTGTTTGGCTCATGAAGAAGAAAGAAAAGTGGCAGAGGCTACAGATGAAGAAAGAGCAGATGATAAATGCTCAACAGAAAGAGAAATTACTCAGAATGATTGAGTATTTGGAGAAGGACTTGAAGACTGAAACTTCAAGTGAAACCAAGGGGTCAAATGACTTTACATCTGATGATTTTTGTATGTTTGCAGTAAGAACATGTGGAGAAGAAAAAACTGCTGATGTTGTCACTAGGGAGGAAAATGAGATAGCCAGATATTTTGAAAATGTCCATACACAGTTGGGGAAAGGTTTTGTTTTCCAACATATTGGAAACATAGGAAGTCTGAATTGTGATGATGGCCAGAAGCTGGAATTTGATAGATCAATTGGATAGCTTAAAGAAACTGAAGAGAATACCATTGAATAAATTCTGAAATGTATGGAAGGCTTGGAACAACAAAAATATTTGATGATTGAATCATCAAATGAGACCATGAGGTCTTATGGTTTTAAAACTGACAAGATTTATGTGAATGCAGGTATTGAAGAAGACAGTTCATATGATGAAACTATGATAAATGAAGCTGAATGTTACCAAGCAAAGTATGATGATGATTATCTTCCAAATGAAGATTAGATTGAATTACTGCAACAAAAGTAATTCATAAATTCCTTGTTTTATGAAAGAGATTGTTTCAATAGGAACATGACATTTGTGTCCGATGATGATAAATTTTCTGATAATGAAAAATTGATTTTATTGAATGGCCAAGTGAAAAGTGATGGACAGATAACTGAAATTATTGCAGAGATGGGAAATCAGAATTCTATTCTGATGGAGGATGAAGGATTAGTGACAGCAAGAAACTTGACTTGGGAAGATAGTAAATATTCCACAGAGAGTTTCTCAGATGAGATGACAGATTTATGGCATGAGTTAAGTGTTCTGGAGCAGAGGATATAAACACAGAGGAAAAGTGTTTAGATTGTAAAGGCAAAGATGACTGAGGATGAGAAGGTTCATTTTTATGAACTAGAGCAAGGAGACATCCTTGAAGAGGATGATGCAGAAGAGAGACTAACTGATAGTCTCGAGAATTATTTTAAGGATTGGAATCAACATACTGATGTGCTAATAGAGAAGGAAATAATTTCAGGACAACATATTGAAATGCTGGCAGAGGAAGAAAAGGCACTGAGGCCTTATGATTTTTGTTTTAACAATTGTTTTGTGAATGCAGATTTTGTTGGTGGTGGAGAAAAAATGACACCACTGGACAGCCAAAGAAAGGAGGAAAATTATGTGGAAATGTTTAATCCATGGAGTTAGGAAATTGGATTGCTGGAGGTTATGATGAATAAAAAAAATTCAATGCAGGAAGGAGAACCTCAATTTCAAATTTGGGGATTGCAGAATATGGAGATACAAGGGAATGAAGATAGTGAAGATTTTCTGAGTCTTGGAAGAGACTTAGAACTGCGAAAAGAACAATTGGTGACTGGATCATCAATTAAGACCATTGGGTCTTGTGATTTGAAAATTGACAATTTGGCTGTGTTGACAGGTATGACAAAATTCATTCCACCACTTGGAGTTGTCTTGGATAAATATGGGCTATTAAAGGAAGGTGAGGCTATCATGCCTCCTGTAAAGGAACTTTTTATTACTATTGATGACAAGAAGGAACTGATTTGTCTAATGGACAAAGAGCAGACTGTAGGGAAGATTTTTGGAACTGCTACAGTGGTGGAGAATCAGAATTTTATTCTGATAGAAGATGAAAATGCAGAGCTTGAAGAACTTGATTTGATTGATAGAATCAATCAAGATGAAGATGGAAGACAATTGCTGAAGATTGTCAAGGAAGAAGAAGAAGAATATGATGAAATTCTTGAAAACAGATGGCTGAATTGTTTTATGAAAACATTTAGAGAAGAAAATGAATTGGTAGAGTAGCAGGTTGAAGTGTTGCCAGAAGAGGAGGAAGAGACACAAATATTTTATAATTTTGATGTTTGTTTCATGATTACAGGTACTGATGGAAGGAATAAATCATGTTTGGTCCAAGATGAGAGGAAAAGAGATAATGACAGTGACTAGCAATTTAAATACCATTCCAGAGAAATGCTGAAGTCAGAGAATGAAGAAATTGTCATGGATGACAATCAGGAAGAGTTTTACTGTTGTAGAGAACAAGAGGGTATGGATGATTAGGTGGTAGCTAGCACAAGAGCTAGAGATAGAGTTAAAGCTGGAGTTAAAGGTACAACTAGGGCTCAACAATTAAGGGCAAGAGTCGGGGTAAAAGCAGCAGTAGGGACTGAGCAAGTAAAAGCTCAGCAAGCTAGAGCTGGAGCTAGAACTAGAGAAAAGGTGGCAGTAAGAGTTCAAAAAATAAGAACTCAACAAGCATAATCAGAAGAAGAAGTTCAACAATCAAGATGGGGCAGTATCTAGCAGTCAAAAGACATATTAGACAAAGAAATTGAATTTATGAGGAGGTTGATGGAGAATATGTCTCAGAAAAAGATAGCAGCAAGAAAACAAAGAAGCAGAAGCAGTAGAAGAAGGAAGACAGAAAGAGAGTGTAAAAGTGCAACTAATGGAGCAAGACAGAATAAGATATGGAAGCCCAGAGAAGTACAAAAGAAGAGTATTGCAGCAGATGATCAGTTCCAGAACAAAGTGTGGGATCCAGGAAGACAAGGATGAAAGCACATGATCAGAAGATCATGAATCATTTTAACCTTGGGAGTTTGATGCAGGAGCATTAGGCTCAAGAAAATACTTTGTATATAAATAGACATAAGGGGGGTCTCATGTTTTTGCTTTCTTATGTGATTGTTAATATTTGAGTGATTTTTAAATAAATTTAGTGAGAAATTGTAAATATTCCCAAATCATTGGAGAACATGATGTGAAGTCGATTAGCTAGGAATGTGAAGAGTCAATTCATTAAATTTAGGGACTTAGTCTAAATTTAGGAAATCTAGAAATTTAGGAGTTTTTTTGAGCTGTTAGAGGAGCTAAATTGATTCATTATTTTCTTGTATAAATGTAAGCCTCAAAGGCATTAATAAACAGACTTGCATAGAGTTGGAGAGATCTGGAGAGACAGAGCAGGAGATAGAGGGGCCATCGAATTGAAGATCTAGCCAAACAAGGAGTTGTAAGTGATTTCATTGTATAAATGAAAGAATCTGTTTCAGTTTTACATGAGTATAAATTGGTTTAAGCTCTGTGTTAATGGGCTTTGAATTCCAATAAGAAATTGTATAAGAATGTGTGAAAAATCGTTGTAATTGAGGTTTGAATGATGTTCTGTATTTCATTAAAGTAGTCAGTGTTAATACCCACATTGAAATTTTGAGTTTCAGTGAGTAAGTGTGAATAGGTTCTAAAATAGGATTTGAGATAATATTCTGCACATAATGAAAGAAATCTGCGTTGTTTGAGTTGAATGCAATAAGAGGTCGTATATATACAAACTTGAGGGAATTTGATGAAGTTGCAGTCATCGATCACTGCGAGGATCGACGATGCAACAGAGGGACTGAGTTTCAGCTCCATAAGTTAGTTACATCCCGTATCCATGAGGGATAGATTTGGTCGGGTAAGTGGTGTGATAGGAAACTGAATTAATTTCAGAACTAAAAAAGCGAAGAAGAGCAGAACTCTGGTAACGCAGTAGAGTTCGAAGCCAAGAAACCAGAGTGAAGTGCAGGTTCGGATTAACACAGAACTGGAGAATTGGGAGCAGAAGCAACGTTGCAGTTAAAAGCAACTAGTAGAGCGTGAAATCACAAGCGGAATGCAAGTGTAGGAAGGCAGAGTTTAACAAATGAAGGATGCAGAACTTTGAGTGAAGGCGAAACCTTGAATGAATAGTGAAAGCGGTTTTTAGAACCAAACTGTGGATTTCGCACTTTTATTAGACGGTAAGCGGAATGCCTACAAAAAATGCGATAGTGCTCCTTGAGTGACGCGTGTCCTTAGTGGTTTTAAAATATAGCCTATTTCACATTTTTTCTGAGCATTAAAGTTCTGTTAAAAAAAAAGTGCGATTCTCATCCGATCTTGAGGGAAGAAGATCCAAGGGTTTTCGCAATAGTAAGTTGCACGGAAGTTAGCCAAAGGTATGGCTCGGCGTTATTTGAAGTGATAATTGTTTATGAATTTATTAATATGTGGGCCCGAGCGTTATATGTTGGTATTTGGGGTTTAATTAAAGTTCGGGTTTATGCATAGAATCTGGTTGCGAAAATAAGCGATATATATATGGTAGAGCTGTGGGGCTTGAACGAACTTAAGTGTTCATCAGGTTTTGGTTATAAATCAAAGTCGGAGTTTATATGAATTTCCGTAGTTGAAGGTTCGTGCATAGATGTGCATTGGTTTAATTTAATCAAAACTTCGATTAGTTAAAGAAAAGTGAGTATATGTGATTGAGTTCCATAAGAGGAGAATTTGCAAACGATAAGTTCTTGAGACTTATAATAATTCTATCATAAAGGTATTATGATAGAATTCTAATTCGGAGGAACTAGACCAATATTATTGAGGAAGGATGATGTTGTGATATGTGGTTAGTGGAGGTAACATATGCATGGTCAAAATTATATGGGGTTAATAGATTCTGCAAGGGTATGAAGCAATATGGTGGATGTTGTCCCAAAGATTAACGTAGATTTGAATTTCCATATAGAGGGTGCATAATATGGTTTTAATCATAGAATGAAAAGCTAACTTCTGCATGTGAAGTTGTGATATTGGGTTTTCATAACCTTAATTGAAATAATCGTCCGCAAATAGAATTTCATTATTGGATTAATAATAAGGTTTAAACCTTTAATGGAGAAGCTTCCGCATAGTATTGATATTGTAAGATTGACCAGACTTTGAGTTTTAATTGGAACATGAATTTGATTTGCATTTTATATGCATAGAAGGTTGAAATGTAGGAAAGCAGGGTAGCCCCTACATCATGTTGATTCTACTTTCATCCCCTCACACATTTTACATGTAGTTATGTACTCACGACATGGAGGATGTTTTAGGGGGTCACTGCCTACAATAACAAAACATATTAAATTTATATGGACAATTATTGAATATCATTGACGTAGTCCATTAATAATAAAAAATACCTTTGAAAATGTAATTATTTACCTGGTGCACTAGTTGAAACTATTGGAATGGATGCCCTATTCTCTTCTTCTAGTAGAGGACCCACATGTATGACATGATCTGCCATTGAAACCACAAAATTTATAAGCACACAATCATAAATGAATACGTAAAAAAAATAGAAGTACAAAATTTATAAGTACATAATTATTAATTATATGATTAAAATACAACCATATTATTGTCGTGGGCCTCATATGTAGTGATATCGTGGGGTTGCACTAGAGCACCATGTTGTGGCTACACTCCACTATCAACGTAAT
Source organism: Pinus albicaulis (assembly GCA_034641835.2). Taxonomy (NCBI): domain Eukaryota; kingdom Viridiplantae; phylum Streptophyta; class Pinopsida; order Pinales; family Pinaceae; genus Pinus; species Pinus albicaulis. The sequence goes on along the minus strand of JAXQQM020068887.1, from coordinate 33,897 downwards.
GTTGTTCATTATTAATGGGATCATCGATATTGTTGCTCCCATGCTTCAAACAAAAAAACACCTTAAATATATGGACGATATAAAACATGATTGTATTTTATAAGTGATGAAAGGTTAACATGGATTGATTTTTATTTATCGTGTCCTTCAAACTGGATCTTTGCATTTGTTCCATGTTTATTTAGAGATCAACAACATCTTGAAATCCAAACTTAAAACCACGCTAGAGGTCTCCTTTCGTGGTTTTGATTCAGAACTCACCCCCCACATTGCATACGAGTATTGATTTTTTTTGTTTGGTTAGCACAATTACAAAAAAGTGGGAAGGCGATATAATAAATAATTTAGTTAAGATGTTTGGGTGCTTTCAACTGGTGCTTGTAACTTCGAATAGATTCCATAGCCTAGTTTGTGCAGTCCATGTTTCTCAAGCCTTGCCTTAGTGGATTTAAAAGTGTCAACGAGCCTATGAAAATTTTAAAGTATGTTAAATATGCTATATTTTTATTTAAAACTAAATAATATTAAAGGTATGGAATTTAAAATTTAATTTAGCTTGCTACAATAGGTGGTGTTTTTCCTTCTTTTCTCATTTTATTCTCCTTTGCGTCCTTGACGAAGGCCTTCCATTCCCTCTTAGGAGTCATGGGTGGACATTGATACCTTGGGTTCTTTTGGAAGTGAACCCTATATATGTCATATGCATATTTTAAAGATGTTCCAGTTGTGGAGGTGATCTTACTTTTATGAAGGTATCTAACCCAAATAGACCATCAAGGTAGCCCATAAGCTCTTTTTTAAGGTTGGTGTTGAGATTGCAACAAGATGATGAGCTTAGTGAAAAGGAGTCGCCTTCACTAAGTGGGCCCGCAGGCTATTTTTGGCGCAAAGTCTATTTTTAGACTATGTCTATTTTTAGACATATGGATCATGTTTTATGAGTTGCAGGATGCTATTTGTGGATGGTTGGTCAAGTCGGAAAAAATAGATGGACTTCTATTTTTAGACATACTGGGCGGAATCTATTTTTAGATTGCCAGTCTAAAAATAGATATGTCGAATATTATTAGCTCTTAATAATATTTGGACTATAAACATTATCTTATTCTCTTGGAGCACTTCAATTAAGTGCACAGATGTGGCACAGGAGCTGACAAAAGGAATTACACTATTCCTAAGGGTTAAGTGGAGCTATTGCATGGATACTTCAGTTAGAACTCATGTGAGAGAGTTTGGTGGAGTTGATTGAGGAAGTTAATGGAGTTGTGTTCAGTTTAACTAATCTAAACATAGTTGAGCTAGTTGTATCTAGTCTAGCTGATTGATACACTAGTGAGAGTGGTGTGAATTAATTATTAATTAATTCACTAATTATAAACTCATTAATCAACTAAAGAATACATCAGTTAACTTCAGTGCATGGACAGTTTCAGTGGAGACCAGTGAAGAGGTAGGTGAAAGAGCAGTGTGACTATCATTTGTGACTATACTGGTGCATGAGATTTGCACACACATTGATGGAGATGCAAATGAGGATTGCGCAGTACATACCATAGGGATTTGAACTCAAGATGTGCAATTATTCATATTGGATTGCGCAGTAGAGGCAGGCTAATAGGTGGAGCAGATTGGAGCATGTGTTTTGTATGATCTGAGCTTGTGTAGTGTGTAACAATTGGAGATTGTACTGAGAGCTTGTGAGGAGTTTGTACAATGATTGTTACATGATCTCTATTATTATAATATACAGATAGTTGGGGGTTTTCAGCTTTAAGCTTTCCCATAAATACTGTGTTTATATGTGTGATTGTTTATGGTTTTAATGTGTGCATGCGATTGTTTATATTTCTGCAATTAATGATCAATAGTAGAAGAGGTTATGTATTATGCATGAAGCTCAAATAGTGTGTGATCAGGATAATCTCGGTGAATAATTTAACATTTATTCAAATTTCTACATGGTATCGGAGCGATATTGATCATTGGAGCAATTGCAAAACATTGAAGCGGTTGAGTTTTGTGCTGGTGGAATTCGAATTTGCAGCAGTGTTTTCTTGGTGTCGAAGTTGAGATGTCTTTCTATGGATTTCGATTGGAGTATGCCCTTGAGGGCAGGTCGAATTATATTGCATGGAAGGACAGGATGGAGGCGGTGTTGGATGACAATGGGTTGAAGGAGTTCATAGATGCAGAAATTCCAAAACCTACTTCTAGTGATGCTGCCATACTTGACGCATGGAAAAAGAAGACAACAAGTGTCGAAGGATTCTGTTGGAGGGCGTGAAGGATCACATAGTGTCCAGCCTGCATGGTAAGGCTTCTCCATTATTGATGTGGAAAGCCTTGAAATATTTATTCCAAAGTAAGAGCGACCAGAGGAAGTTGGCACTCAAGCATAAACTCAGAAACATAAAGATGGAGAAAGGCGACAGTATGCCCAAGTACCTCACGAAATTCATCCAATGCAGGGATGAGCTGGGAAGTGTGGGGGTGACTTTAGATGATGAGGAATTGGTGAGCTTGGCTCTCCTTGGGTTTCCGAAGAGTTGGCATTCCTATCAGGACTCTGTCAATGGTCGGGAGAAATTGCCAGGATGGGAGTGACTTTGGTCAGATCTTGTGCAAGAGGAGATAAGGCAGAGTACCAGGGACAGATCGTCATCAAAGAACTCTGATGAAGAGAATTGCGCTTTGGCTACCAAAGAAAAGAAGGGGAAGAGCAAGAAATCTTCTCAATCCAGTGTGAAAGGCAAGAAGCAGGACATGTCCAAGGTGAAGTGCTTTCACTGTCACCAACACAGACATTACGCCACTAATTGTCCACAGAAGAAGAAAAATAAGCAGGCTGCTGGGACTACAGATGGAGAGGCCTTAGCCTCGCAGTTTGAGCTGGATTTTTCATTGATCGCATGCTTGGTCTCAAGTGTGATGGGTTCAGTGTGGTTTCTGGACAGTGGTGCGTCTTTTCACATGACAGGAGATTGAGATTTGTTTACTGATCTGGATGAGAAAGATCTTGGAGTGCACATCTAGATGGGCGATGATGGTAGATACAGTGCGACCGGTATCGGTACCATTTCCTTTAAGAGGGAGTCTGGTAAACCCTTCGTATTGAAGGAAGTGATGCATGTTCTAGGATTGAAGAAGAATCTTATCTCTGTGGCGATGTTAGAAGACAAGGGATATGATGTTGTCTTTAGCGAGGGAAAGGCTTTCCTGCGCTGTAAGGCAACTGGTGAGACCCGGAGGATAGGGGTTCAAGTTAATAACCTTTATCAATTGCAGGTAGATGGTTGCGCAGAAATGGCAGGCAAGGCAGAAGGAGTGGTGAGCCGGGATGATGGCGAGTTGTGGCACCGGAGATTGGGCCACCTTCACCATGGAGATTTGAAGATACTGCAGCAAATTTCTACTGGGCTTCCTAAAGGCACTCTTGCGCAGTCATATCAGTGCAAGGGGTGTACCTTTGGAAAATTTGTGAAAGCCACCTTTCACGAGAAGGATAGTCATGCCACGACGATCCTTGAGAGAATTCACACAGACATGTGTGGACCTTTCTTAGTAGCTTCGATAGCAAAGCACATGTATTATGTGATATTTGTTGATGATTTTTCTCGTAAGTGCTGGATCTTCTTCATGCAGAAGAAGAGCGAGACATACTCAAAGTTCTGTGAGTTCAAGGCACTGGTTGAGAAAGAATCGGGAAATCAGGTGACGGCTCTGAGGAGCAACAATGGTGGTGAATTCATCTCTGGCGAATTCAAGGACTTTTGCAGCGCAGAAGGAATTCGAAGAGAGCTCATAGCACCTCATAACCCACAGCAGAACGGGGTTGCTGAGCAAAAGAACAGAACGATCATGGGTGTTGCACGGGCGATGTTGCATGATCAAGGCCTACCCATTCACTTGTGGGCTGAGGCATGCAATACTGCAGTATATGTGCAGAACCGTTGTCCCCACAGGATACTTGGCATGAGTACACCCGAGGAGGCGTTTTCTAGTAAGAAGCGACTCAGAGAGGTAACCAATTTTGGTTCCTGTTTACATTCATGTGACGAAGGATGCCCGAGGAAGAATGATGAGCCGGCTATGGGAAGTTGGGATATTTGTGGTCACACTGATACACCCCAACTATCGTGTGTATTTACCCGACAGGTGCGAGGGTGCGACGGGATATCAAATTTCAGGAGGAGAAATCCATGAAGTGTTCGCTTGAGAGGGAGCTACACTTGCATGCAGAGGAGGAGCTATTAGTTCCTAAGGATGAGCCTCGGGATGTGGATCAGCCACAAGAGGAGGTTCATGGAGTGGAAGAGACCACTCAGGCAGCGCCAACCATCAGAGGGCGGAAGCGCACTACAGAAGCTGAGCGACTGGCTCAAGATGCAGAGAAGGTTGTAGGAGCACCTACATCACAGCGCAGATAGAGACAGTCACCTGACCGGTATACTAGATACATGGCTCTTGTGAGCAAGTGTATCATGACAGAGCCATCCTCTTTCGAGGAAGCTGTGGAGGATCCCGCATGGGTAGATGCCATGGTGGAAGAGTATGATTCGATTGTCAGAAACAATGCATGGGAGATTGTCCCAAGGCCGGAAGGGAAATCAGTGGTGGGTTCAAGATGGATCTACAAAGTGAAGCAGGCAACTTACGAGAGTGTGGAAAAGTACAAGGCAAGATTTTTTTCCCGAGGCTTTTCACAGATAGAGGGGATCGATTATGAGGAGACCTTTGCACCTATCGCAAGGTATTCTTCCATATAGACGATTTTTTCTCTCTCGGCACGGATGGGGTGGCACATTCATTAGATGGATGTGAAGACTGCGTTCCTCAATGGAGTCATTGAGGAGGAGGTGTACATAGAGTAGCCCGAAGGTTTTGAGATCTTCAGCAGCGAGTCGCATGTGTGCAGGCTCAAGAGAGCATTGTATGGGTTGAAACGAGCACCTCGTGCTTGGTACACACGGATAGACAGTTATTTCACTGGACTTGGATTCTCCAAGAGTGAGGCGGATCCTAACCTATACCAGATTGTGGTGGAGGGTAAGTTGTTGATCATTGTACTTTATGTAGATGATTCGATTTTGACAGGTGATGAGCTGTTGATACTCTCATGCAAGGAGGATCTTGCAAAAGAGTTTGAGATGAAGGACTTGGGCCTCCTTCATTATTTCCTGGGATTGGAAATTTGGCAGTGCAGTGGTGGACTGTTTGTTTCTCAGGGCAAGTATGCCTGGGAGATACTAGAGAATTTCAACATGCATGGCTGCAAGCCTGTTGATACTCCTCTTCCTGCTGTCTGGAGGAATGAGGATGCTACTTCAGCGGAGGTAGTGGATGCCACTGTTTATCGACAGTTGGTGGGGTCGCTTATGTATCTGGTCAATACATGACCCAACATATGCTATGCTGTGAACCAGCTTTCACAAGCTATGGTTAAGCCTACCAAGCTCTACTGGAAGGCAGGAAAGCATGTAGTGAGATATCTCAGAGGCACATCGGGATATGGATCATGGTACAGACAGGAGGATGAGTCTAGGCGGCATGGCTTCACGGATCGGTATCATCATATCAGATATTGTGTGCAGCGAAAGATCATGTTACTTTCATACATTCCTACGGAGGATCAGGATGCTGATATCTTGACGAAGGCACTCACCAGGAGAAAATTCGAATACCACAGGGGCAGGATAGGGGTTGTAGATAATCCATATCTTGTTGAGAGGGAGTGTTGAGATTGCAACAAGATGATGAGCTTAGTGAAAAGGAGTCGCTGTTAGTATGAATCCTTTGTCGAAGTGTACGAAAAAGGACCTCTTTAGCTACGCATAAATAATAGCCCTAACAACAAAAGTGGCTGCCAATATCTTCAGATCTGTGGTTAGTTGAACAAGAAAAGAGCTGCAAAAACCAGATCTATGCATGGAAAGACATTAAGCAGTAAAAACAAGGGTTTGCTCCATATACCAATAGACAAGACAAGAACAATTTTTTGAAAGAATTTTTATATTAATCGGGCACCTGGGAGGAAAACAAGAAGGCGTATCCATTTCTCCTCAGTGGGATGGGTTCTTGGAAGTCCTCAGCACTTCAGATCTAAAATCTCTCTCTCTTGTTGGTGTAGAAAACCCACACAAAGAATGGAACTCAAAGGGAGCTCACACAGCAAATGGTAGAAAAATGTGACCAAGTGTATAGATCCAGAGTGATCTAATATGCAACAAAAGGTGAAGAATGGTAGGAAAAACCCTCCTATTTATAACAAAATATTGGGTCATTCTAGATCTTCGTGCATGATTAAAATAATGTTAACCAAATCTAGATCCACCTTTTATGGAATATTTTATTATATTTGTTGGAGGGAAAAAGTATTTGACTTGGGTCAAATCCCTTTATTTGTTAATAATAAATAAATAAATGATTTATTTATCTTTTAAGGAAGTGGTTGAAGGATAATTAAATAAATAATGATTTATTTAATTATTTGTGGGTGATTTGGTCATATTTAACAAGGAATATTATCTAAATAAGATTTAAATAATTATTCCTAGAAAATAATAAGATAAATAGGGGTTTATCTAATTAATTTCTTTGTTTTTGGGTTAAACATGACTGGGAATAATAATTAAATTATGGTTTAATTAATTATTCCATGAGGAAAATCAAACAAATATAGGTTTGTTTAATATTTCCTTTTGGGGTTTCCTGTTTAGACCATAAACAACCTAATAAATGTGGTTTGTTAAGTTATTTTACATAGTGAAAGCAATTTTACTTAGGGTAAAATTGGTCTTACATGGTGTACTTGGGTCCATCTAATGATAATAGGTTAGATGACCAAAAAATGGTGTAACAGTCGCCTTCACTAAGTGGGCCCGCAGGGTATTTTTGGCACAAAGTCTATTTTTAGACTATGTCTATTTTTAGACATATGGATCATGTTCTATGAGTTGCAGGATGCTATTTGTGGATGGTTGGTCAAGTCAGAAAAATAAATGGACTTCTATTTTTAGACATACTGGGTGGAGTCTATTTTTAGATTGCCAGTCTAAAAATAGATATGTCGAATATTATTAGCTCTTAATAATATTTAGACTCTAAACATTATCTTATCCTCTTGGAGCACTTCAGTTGAGTGCACAGAAGTGGCACATGCAGATGACAGAAGGAATTACACTATTCCTAGGGTTTCGTGGAGCTATTGCATGTTGAATTCAATTAGAACTCATGTGACAGAGTTTGGTGGAGTTGATTGAGGAAGTTAGTGGAGTTGTATTCAGTTTAACTGAGTTAAACATAGTTGAGCTAGTTGTATCTAGTCTAACTGATTGATACACTAGTGAGAGTGGTGTGAATTAATTATTAATTAATTCACTAATTATAAACTCATTAATCAACTAAAGAATACATTAGTTAAATTCAGTGCATGGACAGTTTCAGTGGAGACCAGTGAAGAGGTAGGTGAAAGAGCAGTGTGACTATCAGTTGTGACTATACTGGTGCATGAGATTTGCACACACATTGATGGAGATGACAATGAGGATTGCGCAATACATACCATAGGGATTTGAACTCAGGATGTGCAATTATTCATATTGGATTGCATAGTAGAGGCAGGCTAACAGGTGGAGCAGATTGGAGCATGTGTTTTGTATGATCTGAGCTTGTGTAGTGTGTAAAAATTGGAGATTGTACTGAGAGCTTGTGAGGAGTTTGTAAAATTATTGTTACATGATCTCTACCATTATAATATATAGATAGTTGGGGGTTTTCAGCTTTAAGCTTTCCCATAAATATTGTGTTTATATGTGTGATTGTTTATGGTTTTAATGTGCGCATGCGATTGTTTATATTTCCGCAAATTGATGATCAATAGTAGAAGAGGTTATGTATTATGCATGAAGCTCAAATAGTGTGTGATCAGGATAATCTCGGTGAATAATTTAACAGTTATTCAAATTTCTACAGTTGGAATTTTGGGAATTCCACCTTGTGCATTTGGTGGGCCCAAAAATCACCAACAATTTTTCGTTCACGTGTTTATGAAAAAATTTGTTTCCTACATACAAAATTATACGATCATTATTTTTAAAATAATAATATAGATGATTTATGTTTGATATGGACAACATGAAACAATTAAAACATTAAAAAATACTTACGATTTTTGTCATTTTTATTGGAATTCCTTCCTCATTCACCAAAAATGTGCCTGTAATTGTCCCCATGATGATAACACATGCCAATCCATGAAATAAACACATAATTTCACCAATAGGGTTACCTCTATCACCACCTCCAGAGCTTGGATTTGTGTTTTCTTCGAGGGGCATGTACTAATGGGTTCCAACTAAAGGTGTGGAACTAGTCTGATTACCAGGACTATGATCACTCGAAGGTGGATAAGAAAATAACCCCACAAGTATATGTTGACTCATTCTAGCTGGACACTATGGTGTCTTTGCACTAGTGCCACTACTACCAACACTGTGTTGTTGAGCTGACTCATGCATGCAACGAGGTATCAAAAAATCCTATATAAAATGATTTTTTGATTAGATAATGTAAAAGTTAAAAAAATTCATAATTGGAACTTATGGCATAAAAAATTCATAATTGAACTTATGGTCATTGCCTTATATATCTAAAACTATTGCATCAAGTTTTTGATCCTATCTCTAATATCAGAATTTTGATCATTAATGCGAATGAAGTGAACTAGTTCTTTGTTTTCTTTAATCACAAGCTTATTGATTGTTATGAATGGGTTGAGGGAATCAAACAAATCCTCCTCATCAACCCAATCATCATCGTCATGTCTCGTAGACTACATATTTCATCAAAATAAAATCTATTTCAATTATATAAATAAATAATCAAATTTCACATTAAATGTAAATTGAGATTGTTAGTCATTTAACTTTTCTGACTACGCTGATGCTTTTCCAAAACTAAACTGCCACATTATAATATAATAAGATCAATGAAATATTTAAAAAGTCGTTAAAGATAAAAAAATATAATCCATTAAGTAGAGGTTGCAATACAATACAACATTTGATTATTATAGACAACATGTTCGTGACCAAAAGGGGTCTCGTTCCTTATCATTTCCAGATTTAGCCTTGGTCAAGACCCAATTATATCTGATGTAGATTTGGAGTACATTTTCTAGTGGAAACACATGGAGAAAGGTGAATATTATGACATAATAGGAGTATTAAGAATGCAATTTCTATATAAAATTCTAAACTCATTGTTAATGATTTTATCATTAGCCGTGAACATGTATTAGATCAATATGATGAATGCATTTATTTTTAGAAGTGAGTGATTACAATACTAAGGAAACACTAGTTAAAAATTATTCAATATTAGAGGCAATGATTTAACACTTTCAACATTCATTGGGTGCATGCCTTTGGTTCAATATCCAACTTGTCATTGTTAATATCTTCAATAAAGGATCACTTTAGGGAAGAATTAGATATATTTTTTTTTAAGCTTGGTAGGACTACATCTTTATCATGTCCAATATATCACCTCAAACAGGTCAGGAAATTGAACTGGTGACTTCACACAAAGGAGTGCCTTAACAGAGCACTCGATCACTGTCTATCTAGCAAGACCCCATGGAAAAAGAAGCATTAAATATTTATATACATATGGTTTATTTTATTTTCTCTCATGTTGACCTCCACATTATCAATAGATCAATTTTCTCATTTAAGTGTCTAGGTTACCATGACATCTATCTATTCCATGGAGTTAGAACATTGTCTCCTTGTGTTGAGTTGAGCATTAGATGCAAATATTAACATGCATACTTTATTTAATCCTAAAAAAAGAGTTAATTTGACTCATTAATTAAAAAACATGGAGTCTTATGCATTCTTATATCATCAATGAAACTTTACATACCCTAGATGTCACTAAATCTATACACAGAAAAAAACATTTCTCTCATTTTGACAAATTGCATGGCTACATGGGTTGATCTAACACAAAGTAAGTTATGTGAAATTATCTTGCTAACTATAATGTTAATAATGTCATGGCTAATGCTACAAGTTTCTTAGTCCTATGAAGAACAATAATAATGGTGACCTAGTTGGCTTTACATGAGAAGTCAACAACTTGCTAGAGCAAGGTATGACGAGGTAAAATAAAATCCATTCAGTGTGGATGACTATTACTTCGCAATGGTGAATACTTTTTCTTTGATTTTTCCAAGGAGGATGGTATGGGAATTATGTCCACATTAATTTGGTTATTTCTATTAGAAGTGGGAAAAGAAAAGTTGATGAGGCATTGCTAAAGCGTTAGAAAGAGCCTATTAAAATTATAGCTTATTAGTTAACATCAACAAAGATGATGGAATCCATGCAAGTATGAATCCATCATGTTTTATTGCATCTTGATAAGGTAATTATGTAAGAATTGTTTTTCAAACATAAAATATTTCCATTGATTCCCCCCAACATAATTGGCATATGCAATAGGTTTCCCGCCTTGTTTTTTCTTCGTCTTCTATTTCTTTATCACCTTCTTCCTATATTCTTCACTAATAGTAGTTTTAATTTTCACTAGATGAGGAAGAAGGAAGAGGAGGAGAATGTGACAAATTTCACATATAATTGAATGATTATTAGTGTGAAAATTTACATAAGATTATTATTGTTCTCAGTAATAAAGATAAAATATAAGAATCATTAATGAGAGGTTATGTATCGCCCCCATAATAACAATGTCTGTATCTATTCGATTCAAGTTGTAATTGATCAACAAATATTCTCCTAATACAATATGATGCAATTCACAATACTGTATTGACCTAATACCTACTGCAATAACCATGGAAATAGCACAATACAAAAAAATCTCCTAAGAAGATATATATTCATTGTGTATATCACTTTAAAAAAATCAAATTAATAGGGTAAAATATTCATTTGTGTGGTAAAAAACATTATACCTAGAATACTGCATAAGCCACTTCACAATACTATTGGGGTATAATCACTGTCAAAATACTCATGGAATTACCCACAACTCCCCTGTGAAGGATACATTTATTGTGCATACTTCAAACACATAAAAAAAACTAAAAAATGATTTAGATAAGTGGGTACTAAAAATGCCTGCATCATACCTCATAGTGGCTCCCCTAGGAAGATGTGTATATATTAATTGTGTATGATTCAAACAAATAAAAAATAAAAAATGAATCAGAGAAATGGGCATTGAGAACAAAGGCATCTGACCTCATAGAGGTTCCCCCTAGTAGAATCACTGGGAGTAGGGTCTTCGTCCTATGGTACATGATCATCAACGATGCCTACCCTGTCCTTAGAATTTTTCATTTGTATTGAGGAAATGCAAAGTAGTGAAGAAAATTTCTGGTACCTAGATGTCGAAATGGAGATAAGAATCTCTCTATCCCTTCAACAAATCCAAATGAAAATAGTTATTTCCCACCCTTTTTGTGTTTAGTGGAGATATTTTGTTGTATTTCTGGCTTCAAAAATTAATTTAAGGTGTCCAATGGAGGGTATCTCCATGCTCCCAATAGGTCTTCTGGTCACTTTGTGTGTTAGACAATTAGACCTTGAATTGAAGTTAGAGCTTTGACTTACTTTTATGTTAGTTTATTAGTTCCTCTCAACATCAAATTTCAATTAACATTTTCAATATTTTTTGTTCACTTTTAAAAATTTATGAGTTTTTCAATAATAACTTAATGTAATGGTTTCAAAAATTAAATAATTATGACGATATTATAAACAAAATATATACATTTTTTTTTTGTAAAATAAAATTTCAATTTTTTAATGGTTGAAATATATAAAAAAATTGGGATGAAAAGAGTGGGAGGGGTTATTATTAATCTTGAAGGAAATATAGAAACAACTCGGTTGAAGCATATGAGATGCTTCAAGGCCTATCTTTGGCAAGAGAGTAAAAGATAAGAAATGTAGTACTGATGGGAGACTTTATGTTAGTAATTCAACCTTTGGTACATGGAACACTCTCCAAATATTGTAAATTATGAAGTATAATTAGCTAGATTCAAACCTTAAAATTAACCTTCTCAAAGATCAATTTATTCCATGTTTTGATATCAAACAACATTGTATTAGACCGAATTTCTAAATAAGGTGTCAATATATAAGAATGGGTTCTCATCCAAAACGATATCCCCACAATATCCATCATTTATTTTAATCAAATATTTGAGAAAATCCAAGAAAATTTGGGGTTGGTGTGGATCATTAGGCCTTTTTTAGCCCTCATCCCAATTTTTATTATGTAATAAGTGGAATTTGATTCAAACTAATTTAATTTAAGGCTGGCTATGTGGAGAAGAGATGGAACCTTAGCCTTTTGCTCAAGTGTATTATAATGGGAGAATAATTTTGAATTAATGCAAGCTGAGGGTAACTCATTTGCAGTACTATAAAGAGAATTCATGGAGGAATTGATGGCCCTCAATGATAATTTTAAGATGATTTTTTTTGGCATTAGGTTTTCTAGGTAGGAGTGACCATTATGTGGGTGTTGGTGTGAGGAGTTGGATAAATTCCTCTGATTAGTTTCCTCCCTTGACCCCTTTATCTCTTGTTATCGTGTGGCAGTTCATTAGCACAAGATTATACATTTTTGTGTGAATTCGGTTTAAAAGAGTTGAAATTTTTTTCTCAAAGGTTGTTGACGCACAACAGGTATAAAAATTCCCTTACCAGTTGCTTGTGATTATCTTATCTCTTCCACAATTGAGCAAAAAATAGTAAAGGAGGAACGTCAGGATGTGTTATGTCCCAAATATTTAATTTTATAAATTTATACCCCTCTATGCTTTTACGATTTCCTTGGTCAAAATTCTATGCACATGATTATGTTACATATACTTTGTGGAAATATGAGTAGGATTTTCCTATGTATCGCTTGTTACCTCTCACGTAGGTTCCCCAACAAACTCACATTAGCCACTAAAACTTTGGAATGTGGAATTTTGGGCGTGTATTTGACCATGGAAACCATGGATCAGTGTCTAGATAGGATGGAGGCCAAGAGATGCTATATGAAGAACTGAAACAAGTATCAAAGACAAAATTTATAGTGTTAGAAAAAATAATAGAGGATTGGACACAATAAAATAAAATTGAGGATGAGTTGGATAGTATTAGGAAATAATTGGAAGATTTGCGGGTGACGATCAATTCCTTATATATTCATTTCTTTCTCAGTCTATCTGATAGAAGCTCTAATAAAATTTCTATGTTGGATTTGAATGTATCTCCATTGGAGAAGAACAATCATGGTTTCCATCTTAGTGAAATCTATTTCAATTTTGTAACGTACTGCAAGTTTTGTAGGAATTAGGGTCCAAATTCAATTAAAAACAAGACATCTGAATTGGGAAAATAATTAGGCTCCACAACCAACAATGTCCTTCTTGGAGATTGATTATAACAACTCCACTTCTACTGCACCTCTTGGACTATGCTTCAATGTTGTACCTGACTAGTTTCTCATATTTTTTGTCATACATGAATATGAACTAAAACTGAAGATAAACTCAATTTCTCCTTGGTAACTACATTCGTGAACATGTCTGTAGGATTTTGGGTAATATGTATCTTTTCCAACTTTAATTTTTCCTCTTCCAAAATTGATCATATGAAATGGTACTTGAGCTATATATTCTTAGTCGAATAAATAAGTTTGTGTTCTTTGCAAGATGAATGGAACTCTTGCTATCACTATACAACATGAAATTGTGCTACTTTTTTCCTAATTCTTTCGCGAATCTCTGTAAAAAATCATTAATTCCTGATTCAGTAAAATATAATGGTTGTTTATTAGTTTTTTAATGGAAATAAGAAATAAAATTTTTGAGAGTTGTATATGTTGTGAAACCAGCTCCAAAAATAGAAGAAAAGAGATATCAATGTCTTAGAAATAAGCCACTTCAAGGGGGCAACCTCCAATACATTACATGAATGAACAATTCTTCGATGATTCAAATTACAAAACCTCCTTTCTATATATAGGAGTCCATGGGGCCACAATGTAATCCTGGTGGGGCCACAATGTAATCCTAGCCAACCTAACAATAATAATTTAAGGGCACAATAATAACAAATTTGGGGTTACAAGGGTACAATAATAACAATAAGGGGGTTACACTAACAACAATAGGGGACTATACTAGTAATATAGGGACCTAACATGCCCCTCTCCTTCAAAAAAGTGTTGTCCTCAATGCTTCAGTAGCTTTGGGTACTTCTGTATAAAATTCTCATCCTCCCATGTAGAATCTTCAGTGGGTAAGTTCTTCCATTTGATGAGATACTGTGAAATTGATCTATTCCGTAGCCGTCGAGTTCTTGTCCTTGTGACCTCTTCAGGTTCCAATATGATTTTTCCTTCCTCATCAAGTTCTGGCAATATTGTTTGAACTGGAAGATTTTCACCTATAACCTTCTTTAAGCATGAAACATGGAAAATTGGATGCACTCGTGAAGAAGCAGAAAGCTCCAATTTGTATGCCATAGTACCAATATTTTGAAACACCTTGTAAGGACTGTAGTACTTTGGCGATATTTTATTATCCTTCTTAGCTTGCTTGAGGGACATTTGTTTGTATGGTTGTAGCCATAAAATTCCCAGTCTCCTACATCAAAACTTCTCTCGATGCGATGTTGATCTGCCTGTTGTTTCATTCGATTTTGTGCCAAATTCAGGTTGTCCTTTAAGAGTTGGAGAACTTCTTGTTGATGCTCGATGTGATCTTCCACTGCTTGAAACATAAAATTTTCTCTTAAATATGATGTGATGCATGGTTGATTATATCCATAAAGTGCCATAAATGGGGTCATTTTTGCTACAGTATGGAAGGAAGTATTATACCACCATTCAGCGAGAGGTAACCACTTGACCCATTGTGTTTGTTTATCAGATACAAAACAACGAAGATATCCTTCCAAGAATTTATTTACTATCTCAGTTTGACCATCAGATTGAGGATGATAAGATGAGCTATGAGCTAATTGAGTGCCCAAACAAGAAATAACTCCGTCTTAAAATTTCCAGTAAAAATGGGATCTCTGTCGCTCACAATAACCCTTGGGTTTCCATGTGGCTTTTGAATTGTGTCCATAAATGTAGTAGCAACTGTACTTGCTTTAAATGGATGAGATAATGCACAAAAGTGTGCATACTTGGTAAGTCTATCAACTACCACCATGATGACACTCTTTCCTTCGGACTTAGGTAAACCTGTGATAAAATCCATTGAAATCTCCTCCCAACGTTGACTTGGAATGGATCAAGGTTGTAGAAGTCCTGGGGTCTTAATTGTTTCCACTTTATTCTGCTGGCAAACCAAACATTCCGCCACAAACTTTCGAATATCAGATTTAAGGCCATCCCAAAAAAATTCTTTCTTCATCCTGTGGTAAGTTTTTAAAAATCCTGAGTGTCCTCCTAAAGGAGAAGTGTGCAATTCCAGAAGAATCTTTTGTTTTAGTTGGGAATTATTACAAAGATATAAGCGATCTTTGTACCATAAGGAATCATTTTTCCAACTAAATGTATCGGATGTACTAGGATCTTGCTGCAACTTTTGAATGAGTGTCCATACATCTTTGTCCTTCTTCCATTCATCTCTTGCTTCGGTTATCCAATCTGGTTGGATAATAGAAGTGGCACAAAGCAATGCTTCCACCTCTTCATTCTTTCTTGAGAGTGCATCTGCAACAACATTAAGCTTTCCTTTTTTGTAGATTATTTCAAAGTCTCAACCCAACATCTTTGTGACCCATTTTTGCTGCTCTTCTGAAGATATTCTTTGTTCCAAAAAGTGTTTAAGACTATCATGATCAGTTTTTACCTTGAAGTGTCTTCCCATTAGGTAAGTTCTCTATTTCTTTAGTGCATGCAGTATTGCTAACATTTCCTTCTCATAAATAGGTTTCTGTAAATACTTTCCTTTGATTGGACGACTTTCAAAAGCAATGGGTCTTCCTTCCTGCATTAAAACTGCACCAATTCCATTTCCTGAGGCATCACATTCCACAATAAAGGTTTTTGTGAAGTCTGGCGTATCTAGGACCGGTGCTAGGCACATTGCTTCTTTAAGATGTTCAAAGGCCTTAGTTGCTTCAGGAGTCCATGAAAATGCATCTTTCTTCAATAATGTTGTTAGAGGTGCTGCTATTCTCCCATAATTCTTAACAAACTTGCGATAATACCCTGTTAACCCGAGAAATCCTCGCAACTGCTTTATGGTTGTGGGAGCTTTCCATTCCTTAATGGCTTTAATTTTGTTAGGGTCCACTTTAACCCCCTCGTGAGATACAATATGACCCAGATATTCCACCTCTTGTACTCCAAAGAAACATTTGGACTTTTTTGCATATAAGTGTTTCTCCTGCAATAGTTTGAGCACCCTGTCAACATGTTCAACATGATCCTTCCAAGACCTGCTGTAGATTAGTATATCATCAAAAATTACTAGCACAAATTTTCTAAGGAAGGGTTTGAAAATGGAATTCATCAACCCTTGAAATGTAGAAGGTGCATTGGTAAGGCCAAAAGGCATGACCAAAAATTCATAATGACCCTCATGAGTTCGAAATGTTTTTTTTGGAATATCTTCGATCTTCATTCTAATTTGATGATATCCTGAACGAAGATCCAACTTGGTAAAATAAATTGCTCCATGTAATTCATCCAATAATTCATCAATCACAGGAATGGGAAATTTATCTTTAATGGTGAGCTTATTGAGCTCCCTATAATCGGGACACATGTGCCATGATCCATCCTTCTTGTGTACCAATACTACAAGAGCAGAGAAAGAACTTTGACTAGGTTGAATTATACCCGCCTCTAACATTTCTACAATCATACGTTCAATTTCACTCTTTTGGACATAAGGATATCTATAAGGCCTGATGTTTGGTGGAACACTTCCTGGAATCAAATGAGTAGCATGATCATGATCATGAATAGGTGGGAGTCCTTTGGGAGTTTAAAAAACCTTGGAATGATTGTCCAAGACTTTTTGGAGATATGCAGAAATAGATGATTTTGATGTTGGAACTTCTAGTGAGCTGTTGTGGAGGTAAATCCCCTCTGCGGACAGAGGCGATCCCACTAGCCCTAGATTGGGTCTAGCAACAATCGAATCACACAATGACGTTGGTTCCTAGTTACAAGAAAGACAAATATTGCGATAAGTAGCCTACCTTAAATCCCACGCTGTTGTTGTCAAGGAAGAAGTGGTGCTCCTCGTCCCTAGCTTGACAGATCACAATCCTTCCGTTCGCCACTTTCGGACACCTGTACACATGTAGAGAAATGACGACATACAACGTAATATTTAAAGCATGTAACTATATATTAGTCAGAGAAGATATAATTTGTTGCATTACCTAAAAGAGTAGACACATGAATGGAAGAAAAATCAGATTCGCTTATATTATAGATGACAAAAAGGGAGATTATAACCAAGTGCTCTAATGCTATGATCTTCATTTAGTGAGGCTTGCAGCAGAGCGCGTCTTAACAAAGCCTGTCAGGGATTTGGACAAGGCTCTCTCTCTTACGGGGCTATCCTTGGCTATATTTTCCTTCCCAAATGTTTAGCTTCCAAGCGTTTAGCTAGCTTGTCAATGGAGAGGGCAGGCTTTTATAGAAGGAGGAAGGGAGGTTGGGATCCCTATAATCATGGGATAGAGCCCTATCTCTTAGGAAGGTTCCATGAGAGGTGGAAAACCACTTCCTAATCAGGGATATCCAGAGGCAAACAACCCAACTTCTTTCTGATGATTCATTCTGAGTTTGTTAGAATCAAACTTCCGCCATTTATTTAAAAAAAAAATTCCTTAATAGGCTTAGCGCGAGTGAGACACAGGGACAGAGCGCTAGTTGGCGCGCCCACTATGGTTATTTTTCCCCATTGGCACGAGGGATCAACTAGCTACCTGCGCCAATGCCAAAACATGGATTTTTAGGTTTTTCTAGAGGAAATTTTCTTTAGGAAAATTCTTTCCCTTATGCAGAAGGATGCCATTAAGATA
Source organism: Pinus albicaulis (assembly GCA_034641835.2). NCBI lineage: Eukaryota > Viridiplantae > Streptophyta > Pinopsida > Pinales > Pinaceae > Pinus > Pinus albicaulis. The sequence continues at coordinate 15,805 of JAXQQM020068887.1, read as the reverse complement.
TTTTCAGGACATTTTTCTGTTCACAGGTCATGGGAATAGTCCTCCAATGTACAGAATGAGGGATTGCAGGGATGGTGACAAAATGTCACCGATTGTAGATAACAAATCTTTCCGTTGGGACAGACAACTATAAAGTACTTCCAACGCGGACATCGCGGAAGGTGCCTGTGATAAATCTTCAATGATGTTGTAATGCCGAGCAGCACAAGCATTCAGATTATAGGAAGACTTTCAGAGAACACCTTTGGAAGGTGGCTGTACAACAGGTTCAACACTGGGCCTTTCAATTTCTAGGGAGCCAGAGGCAGGTGGGGGAGGAGGGCCATCAATGACTTCCTTCCCAGTTTCTTGGTGTGATCTGGCATAATCCTTCGACCAAGTGGCAATAGAAACAAGTGCAACACAATTCATCATGAAAAAATGAGACCCAAACAGTGCAGATGGCGAAGGCTGCTCGACCACCTGGGTCTGTTGAGATGGAAAAGGTTCCTTAAGAACTGCTGGAGTTCCCTTAGAGCCCTTAAGAAGTTGACTAACCTTAGATCGTCTAGGACAATCTTTGGTGTAGTGGTCTTCGTCATAGGTTAGGCAAGGGTACTTTGGTTTCCACTGTGAACCATCATCAGCACATGGTTTAGACAATTCTAGTTTTGGGGCATCGGATTTGGCTTTGCCTTTGCCCTTCTTCTTCCCTTTAGAAGTCTTGTCTACATAATTGGCCTGGATGGCATTGACCTCCGCGGTCTTACTAGAATCTAGAACAGCTAGAGGAGCAGAATTGTTGGAAGAATTCAATTTCTACTTCCCATTAGAAGACTTATGAGAAGTCTAAGAAACAGAACCAATAACACCATCTACTGATGGGGTAGCTGGCACCTTAGAGGTCCCTGGTCGCGGGGCATCAGTCAATATGTCATATAACATGCCGAACTGGGAGTACACTAAATCAAAGTACTGGGCACGAGCAATGGCTTGTTCCTCAGTTACACATGCCCCCATAGCAATGTCTTTTTCAATATTATTGACAAAGGAGGTAGTGAACCAGTGAGTTAGAAGTTGATCAGGAATGTCAAACTTGATACAGCAGGCTGCTGATACTCAGCAGAGGACTGAGAGACTTCTGATGAATCATTTGTATAAGGACTACTAGTAGGCGAAACTGATGGTTCTGCCACTGTGACTATAACGAAAAGAGGAAGATATAAAAAACAAAGACACACGGGAAAAAACCAAGGCAAACAACAACAGGCCAAAAAATCAATCTCTAAATGGGTGTGTGATAATAAGTGATTAATTTTACCACATTGAAACTGGAATTTTACTGTTTCATGTTTTAAGAGTCTAGAAACGAGTAAAAGGTGACTCTATCACTTTCAGTTTGGAAACAAGCGTGAAAGGACAAGTGCCTGATGATATTTTCAAGTTTAGTGAGTCAGTAAAGATCAAAATGATTGCTCTGGTAATATAGGTAAATGGTGTACCAGATATCTGTGAACTGCCATATACACCTTGGTAAAAATGAAAGAGAAATCAACCAAGGACTTAACGTACGTGCAAGTAATCTCCCCGAATTCTGTGTCCGGTGTATCACGGGTAAAAGGTGGCAGACTCGACTTCCTATGGATAAAGTATTTGCAACCTAATGGGGTCTCCCTTTATATACGCGACAGTACGGGGAGCACAAGTCAGTACTAGCACTGTCTAAAGCCAGATGGCGAGCAACAACTACTAGGCTTAAAGACACCGAAACACGTCTCTACCTTAGACTACTAGATGTTTTGTTAATGTTTCAATGTCGCCTTAGGTTAATTCAGTAAATTTTAAAGTTTATCTTCAATTTACGTTTCGATTTCAAGGCCCTATCGAATGTTGGATCTCATAAAACCTCTAAATGAAAAACCACATGCCACAAATATCATTTTGTTCAATTACATTAGGGGAATTTTGAGGTCTAAAATGGGCCTCCTAAGGAAATTATAAAATAATAGTGGAAATAATAAAATAATATTTGATTACATCATCAAATTTAAGAGGGAAAAAAGAAAAAAATACTTTTTCAACTTGTATTTTGAACTTATCTCCCTAAGGTTTTACTCAAATTTTGAGCACGAATACTCATTGGATGCAAAATTTAATTCCTCATCCAAGGAGTACCCATGTTGCATACTTTTGATGGACTTTGCTACACGAAAAATGAGAAATACATGAAAAACGTGATTGCAATCACTTTTTTTCGTGTATTTCTCATTTTTCGTGTAGCAGGGTCCATCAAAAGTATGCAACATGGGTAATCCTTGGAAGAGGAATTAAATTTTGCATCCAACGAGTACTCCCACTCGAAATTTGAGTAAACCCTTAGGGAGATAAGTTGAAAATATGAGTTGAAAAAGTAGTTTTATTATTTTATTAATTTTTAATATTTTTACTTTTTTGCTCCAAAAATGGTGAATCATCCCCCATGGTTTACATCATCATCTTGAATCCTATTGGTTCTCATAAAGTTTATTTTGGTTGTACATGTTTCTTAGGAGGCCCATTTTAGACCTCAAAACTCCCCTAATGAGAGCTATCTACGAGAGATTTGAGAGCTTTTAAATGACAACAAAACGAACACACAAAAACATCCACTACTGTTTCCAATGCAAGCTAATGAAACTAGAAAACTTCTCTCTAGAGTTATATAACACTAGTAATGCGAAAGAGCTTTCAATTTTCACTATGCCAATCAAAATGCAAAAGATTTTGTTTTTGTATTTTTCAATATATTAGAGAAAATGCACTAAATGAATGAAAAACTAATGAAAACACCAATTTGAGAAATGACAAAGAGAGAGATGAAACAAAACAAGTTCACTCAATTCAAACGCACAAAATCAAGACTCAAACTAATGACGAAATCCCTCAAAGTGAAGAAGAATCTCGAAAGAGACTCAAACAAACCGTGTGATCTAGGCTTGGAGAAACACAAAGCAAGATTGAATGAAAGAGAAGGAAATCAATCAATAAACGCAATGATTCAATGGAATCCAACAAGATGAATGCAAAGAAGCAAAAAAAAAATTGGTCGGGCAAGTAAAGACCCAAAACTCCCACGAGAGGCTCAGCACACTGAAGCACCTAGAAGCCCTAGGGCTAGAATGCAAAACTGATATAAAAAAGCGAACAACTGGAGGGCAAGGGCCAAAAATAGTAAAAAATGACTTCAAGGCACTCAAGCAATCATAAAAAATGAACCAGGACCAAAAGTCAAGCTTAGAGAGCCCAAAAGTAAGCAAACCCTAACACCAAGTAGAGTTGGCACACCTGTTTGGCTGTAATCTACGCCAAAAAGGCATTGGCACGGGGGACTAACTAGCAACAAGCGCCAGTTGGCGCGACTGTCAGGGGAAAAATCCCGCCAATCGGTTTTACCCTAGAAAAATGATGAAAATGGAAAAACAGAGACTGGATCTGGTCTTCTGGGGGCTGAACAAGGTTTTAACACCAAGGAAGATGAACTAGAAAAGAAAATAAATAAATCAAAAAGCCAAAAAACAACCCAAAGGAGGAAGGACTAACTCCCACTGATCCCCAGCCAGGTTACCAAATTGTTGAGGAGGTAAATCCCCTTTGCGGACAGAGGCGATCCCACTAGCCCTAGATTGGGTCTAGCAACAATCAAATCACACAATGACATTGGTTCCTAGTTATAAGAAAGACAAAGATCGTGATAAGTAGCCTACCTTAAATCCCATGCTGTTGTTGTTGAGGAAGAAGCGACACTCCTCGTCCTAGCCTGACATATCATAATCCTTCTGTTTTACATGTCCGGATACCTGTACACATGCAGAGAAATGACGACATAAAACGTAACATTCAAAGCATATAAATATATATCAGTCAAAGAAGATATAATTCGTTGTATTACATCAAAGAGTAGACACACGAATGGAACCAAAATTAGAGTCGCTTATATTATAGATGACAAAAATGGAGATTACAACCAAGTGCTCTGACGCTATGATCTTCCTTTGGTGGGGCTTGCAGCGGAGCGCATCTCAACAAAGCTTGTTGGGGATTTGGACAAAGCTCTCTCCCTTACGAGGTTCTCCTTGGTTATAGTTTCCTTCTCAATGTTCATCTTCCAAGCGTTCAACTAGCTTTTTAATGGAGAGGGCAGGTTTTTATAGATGGAGGAAGGGAAGTTGGGATCCCTATAATCATGGGATAGGTCCTATCTCTTAGGAAGGTTCCATGAGAGGTGGAAAACTACTTCCTATACATGGAGATCCAGAGCCAAACCACTCAAATTCTTTTGATGATTCATTTTGGAGTTTGTTAGAATCAAAATTCCGCCATTTATTTTAAAAAAACATCCCTTAATAATCTTGGCGCGAGTGAAACATAGGGACAGAGTGCCAGTTGGCGCGCCCTCTAGTGTGGATTTCCCTCATTAGCGCGAGGTATGAACTTGCTAGTCGCGCCAAGGCTAAAACATCTCTTTTTATGGTTTTTCAGAGGAAATGTTCTTCAGGAGAAAGTTTGTCCTTATGTAGGAGGATTCCATGAAGGTGTTTTCAGGACATTTTACTGTTCACAGGTCATGGGAATAGTCCTCCAATGTACGGGACGAGGGATTGCAGGGACGTTGATAAAATTTTGTGTAACACACCTTCATCCACACCGGATTGGTGAATATTGAGGTCATTAATACCGACTTGTATAATGAGTGCGATCTGGTGCAGAAGTCGGGGGACTAAATTCTCTAGATCGAAGGTGAGAAGGCTAGAGTCAGCAGGATCAATTCCACCGATTGCAGATAACAAAGCTTTCCGTTGGGACGGAAAACTCTGAAGTACTTCTAAAGCGGACATCGCGGAAGGCGCCTGTGCTAAATCTTCAACGATGTTGTAATGTTGAGCAGCACGAGCGTTCGGATTATAGGAAGTCTTTCGGAGAACACCTTTAGAAGGTGGCCATACAATGGGTTCAGCACTGGGCCTTTCAATTTCTAGGGAGCCAGAGGTAGGTGGGGGAGGAGGGCCATCAACGACTTCCTTCCCAGCTGCTTGGCATGATCCAGCATAATCCTTTGACCGAGTGGCAATATAAACAGGTGCAGCACCATTCATCATGAAAACCTGAGACCCAAACGGTGTAGATGGCGAAGGCTGCTAGACCATCTGGGTCTGCTGAGATGGAAAAGGTTCCTTAAGAACTATCGGATTTCCCTTAGAGCCCTTAAGAAGTTGACTAACCTTGGATTGTCTAGGACAATATTTTGTGTAGTGGTCTTCGTCACATACTAGGCAAGGGTACTTCGGTTTCCACTGTGAACCATCATCAGCACGTGGTTTGGATGATTCTGGTTTTGGGGCATCGGATTTGGCTTTGCCTTTGCCCTTCTTCTTCCCTTTGGAAGTCTTGTTCGCAGGATTGGCCTGGACAGCATTGACCTCCGCGGTGTTACCAGAATCTGGAACAGCTGGAGGAGCAGAATTTTTGAAAGAATTCGATTTATGCTTCCCATTAGAAGACTTACGAGAAGTCTGAGAAATAGGACCAATAACACCATCTACTGATGGGGTAGCTGGCACTTTAGAGGTCCCTGGTTGCGGGGCATCAGTCAAGATGTCATATAACGTGTCAGACTGAGAGTACTCTAAATCGAGGTATTGGGCACGAGTAATGGCTTGTTCCTCAGTTACACATGCCCCCATAGAAATGTCTTGTGCAATCTTATTAACAAAGGAGGTAGTGAACCAGTGAGTTAGAAGCTGATCAGGAATGTCAAACTTGATCAGATGACGACGAAGTCTCCATTCGTGAATATGATTTGAAATGTGAGTGGATTTCTCCTGTTTTAGAGATGTCAGGAGATGTGTCCCACCTTCGTAGCAAACTGGTAACTGGAAATGCATCAAGAATTCCATAGCTAGAGTATTAAAATCTTGAAAAATACCACGGGGTAGTTCTATGTACCATTTAGTAGCAGCACTGGTGAGAGGGCGCTGGAAAAGACGAAGACGAATCGAGTCATCTACCCAATAATTCGAAGAACACCATAAGTGGTATGTCATGACATGTGCTTTGGGGTCTTCTCCAGATTTACCCTCAAACTTAGGACAATAACCAGGCACCTTCGTCAGAACTGAAGGCTAATATGGATTATGAAGAATCGGATTATTGGTCAATTTGGACACGTCCAGTAATTCCAACGTGGCGAGAAAAGGAAACTGAGGGTTAAAAGGCATGCCAGGTCATTGATAAGGAATTGTAACTGTACTCCATCCTGGTTGAGCATAACTTTTCCCCCATTGGTTCTGTCCCGGAGGATTCTGACCATAGGGGGTATAAGCCAAATAATTGGGTCGATATGGCGGTTGAAAACCAGGATTAAGGGGTTGATAACCAGGGTATTGATTCTGATTATATGTGGGCCCTGATTTAGAAGTGTATGGATTTGACAACAGAGTATAACTATAGCCTGGCTATTGAAGGTAATAACCAGAACCTTGAGGCGGGTTGTAAACCAGTCAAGATTGACCTTGAAGTTAATAGCCGCCTTGGGGTCGAACGGGCTGCTGGTAAGTGGGACCCTGCTGAGTCTGATAAGTCGGGAGAACAGGTGGATTTGGCTGTGGCATAGAATAAAACGGCTGCTGAGCAGAGTTAACATGTTGTACAGGTTGTCCTGGTTGAAGAGGTTGACCTGGATGTGCAGGTTTCCCTGGTTGAATAGGTTGACCTGGCTGATGAGGGACACCAGGTTGCCTTGGTTGAATAGGTTGGCCTAATGGCGGGAGTGGGCCAAGTTGCGCCTGATAACCAGGTTGATTTGTGACAATACCATAAGATGGCCCTGGCTATGCAACGTTTTGACCGATTGGAAAATGAGGTTTTTGAGGTTGCACCAAAGGTTGAGAAGGATGGGTTTGCCCCCCAAGACCGTATGGTGGTCCAGGTTGATAACCCGATTGCCTTGCCGATCCTTGAGGTTTCCCTGGTTGGACCACAAGGTGAGGGTGCAGAGGTTGACCTTGAGGATAGTAAGACTACCCTTGCGGGCTGTAAAACAATCCCTGCTGGACCGAAGGTTGTCCCTGTAAGGGTTTTCCTTGCAGGTCGTACGCATAGCCTGGCTGGGCCGAAGGTTGTCTCTGAAAGAGTTGTACTTGTGGGCCAGAAGCATATCCTTATTGAAACAAAGGTTGTACCTGAAAGGGTTGCCCTTGTTGATTAGAAGGTTGCCCAAACTGGGTAGATAAAAAACCGTTAATATAATGGTAAACCTCAGGGGCAGGAAAACAAAGGGGGTTGCCCTACTCATCATATTGATATGGAAATACGTAAATCAGGGCACCATCCACTCCATAATGGTAAAATTAAGGACAATTAAGATCCTGAGAGGACTAACCAACCTTGGAGATTGGTGGTTGTAAAGACATCCGATACTCCTCGGGAGAAATGTTATCTGGAATGGCAGAAGCTATATAGATGTCTTCAGGAACTGATGAGGTCCTAGTTGATTGAGTAGTGAAAATAGGCGTAGACACAGCCATGCAGACAGTAGGTCTAACGGGTGCCGATGTAACAAAAGGAGATGCCTTGAGAGGTGTCGATGGCGAGATCCCTAACGTGGGAATGGTCGGCCTCGTGGACGGAGTCGATACTCCCATAGAGGGAATAGTGGCCATGACCTGACTTAAAGACCTATATCCAGTTGGGAACGAAGGACCATGTGATGACATAACAGAAGGTTTGGGGATGTCTTCAGGAAAAAGCTGGTAATCTTCACCAGAAGTAGGAATTCCCTCACTAGGAGAAGGACTGGATGAGTTCATATCTGACCATGCCGTAAGATCTTCTAAAAGACGACGGGGACTAGGAGGTATGACAACAGCCAAAAATGGTGATCCCGATGTAAGAGGAGGGAAGTGTTCCCCTACTCCAAATCCAAACCAAGCGTTGGACAAGGGCCAATTAAACTCAATTGGTCCTCCAAACGGAAGTTCATATATAATCAATCCCTTGTCGGGAAACTCGAATACAATGAGCTGCTGATGCTCAGCAGAGGACTGAGAGACTTCTGACGAATCATTTGTATAAGGACTACTAGTAGAAGAAACTGATGGTTCCGCCAATATGACTGTAGCAAAAAAGGAAGAGATCAAAAACAAAGACGCACGGGAAAAAACCAAGGCAAACAAAAATAGGCCGAAAAATCAATCTCTAAATGGGCGTGTGATCGTAGGTGATTAATTTTACCACACTGAAACTGGAAATTTTACTGTTTCATGTTTTAAGAGTCTAGAAATGAGTAAAATATGACTCTATCACTTTCAGTTTGGAAACAAGCGTGAAAGGACAAGCAGTTGATGATCTTTTCAAGTTTAGGGAGTCAGTAAAGATCAAAATGACTGCTCTAGTAATCTAGGTAAATGGGTGTACCAGATATCCGTGAACTTCCATATACACCTTGGTAAAAAGGAAAGAGAAATCAACCAAGGACTTAATGTACGTGCAGGTAATCTCCCCGAATGTTGTGTCCGGTGTATCACGGGTAAAAGGCAGTAGACTCAGCTTCCTATGGATAAAGGATTTGCAACCCAATGGGGTCTCCCTTTATATACGCAATGGTACAGGGAGCACAAGTCCGTACTAGTGCTGTCTAAAGCCAGATGGTGAGCAACAGCTACTAGGCTTAAAGACACCAGAACACGTCTCTACCTTAGACTACTAAATGTTCTGTTAAGTTGCAATGCTGCCTTAAGTTAATTCAGTAAATTTTAAAGTTGATCTTCAATTTACGTTTCTATTTCAAGGCCCTATCGAATGTTGGATCTCATAAAACCTCTAGATGAAAAATACATGCCACAAAATATCATTTTTTTCAATGAAGAGCTATCTACGAAAGAGTTGAGAGCTTTCAAATGACAACAAAATGAACACACAAAAACATCCACTAGTATTTCCAATGCAAGCTAATGAAACTAGAAAACTTTTTCTCTAGAATTATATAATGCTAGTAATGCGAAAGAGCTTTCAATTTTCACTATGCCAACCAAAATGCAAAATATTTTGTTTTTGTATTTTTCAATATATTAGAGCTAGTGCACTAAATAAATGAAAAAAATAATGAAAACATCAATTCGAGAAATGACAAAGAGAGCACTGAAACAGAACAAGTTCACTCAATTAAAACGCACACAATCAAGACTCAAATTGATGACAAAATCCCTCAAAGCGAAGAATAACTTTGAAAGAGACTCAAGCAAACCATGTAATCTAGGCTTGGAGCAACACAAAGTGAAACTGAACGAAAGAGAGGACAATAACTCAATTAATGCAATGATTAAATGGAATCCAGCAAGACAAATGCAAAGAAGTGAAAACGAAGTTGACCGGGAAAGCAAAGACCTGAAACTCCCACGGGAGGTTCAGCACACTGAAGCACCTAGAAGCCCTAGGGCTAGAATGAAAAAATGATAGAAAAAGGCAAACAACCAGAGGACAGGGGCTAAACACAGTAAAAAATGAATTCAAAGCACTCAAGAGATCAGAAAAAATGGACCAGGACTGAAAGTTAGGCTCAGAAAGTCCAAGAACAGGAAAACCCTAATACCAAGTATGGTTAGCGCACTTGTTTGGCTGTAATCTGCGCCAAACAGGGGTTGGCGCGGGTGCCTAACAAGAAACAAGCGCCAGTTGGTGCGATTGTTAGGGGGATAACTGCGCTAATCGAGTTTACCCTAGAAAAATGATAAAAGTGAACTCACAGAGACTGGATCTAGTCTTCTGGGGGCTGAACAGGGGTTTAACACCAAGGAAGGTGAACCAGAAAAGCAGACTAATCAATCAAAAGACAAAAAAAACCCAATGGATAAAGGACTAACTCCCACTGATCCCCAGTGGAGTCGCCAAATTGTTGTGGAGGTAAATCCCCTCTGCGGACAGAGGCGATCCCACTAGCCCTAGATTGGGTCTAGCAACAATCGAATCACACAATGACATTGGTTCCTATTACAAGAAAGACAAAGATCGTGATAAGTAGCCTACCTTAAATCCCACACTGTTGTTGTTGAGGAAGAAGCGGTGCTCCTCGTCCCTAGCTTGAAAAATCACAATCCTTCCATTCGCCACGTCTGGACACTTGTACACATGTAGAGAAACGATGACATATAACGTAATATTTAAAGCATGTAACTATATATTAGTGAAATAAGATATAATTTGTTGCATTACCTAAAAGAGTAGACACACGAATGGAACCAAAATCAGAGACGCTTATATTATAGATGACAAAAAGGGAGATTATAACCAAGTGCTCTGAAGCTATGATCTTCCTTTGGTGGGGCTTGCAGCGGAGCACATCTCAACAAAGCCTGTCGGGGATTTGGACAAGGCTCTCTCTCTTACGGGGCTCTCCTTGGCTATAGTTTCCTTCCCAAATGTTCAGCTTCCAAGCATTCATCTAGCTTTTCAATGGAGAGGGCAGGCTTTTATAGAAGGAGGAAGGGAGGTTGGGATCCCTATAATCATGTGATAGAGCCCTATCTCTTAGGAAGGTTCCATGAGAGGTGGAAAATCACTTCCTAATCAGGGAGATCCGGAGGCAAACAACCCAACTTCTTTTTGATGATTCATTCTGAGTTTGTTAGAATCAAAATTATGCCATTTATTTTTAAAAAACATTCCTTAATAGGCTTGGCGCGAGTGAGACACAGGGACAGAGCGCCAGCTGGTGCACTCACTATAGTGCTTTTTCCCCATTGGCGCAAGGGATGAACTGGATACCCGCGCCAATGCCAAAACATGGATTTTTAGGGTTTTCCAGAGGAAATTTTCTTCACGAAAATTCTTGCCCTTATGCAGAAGGATGCCATTAAGGTATTTTCAGGACATTTTTCTGTTCACAGGTCACGGGAATAGTCCTCCAATGTACGGGATGAGGGATTGCAGGGACGGTGACAAAATGTTGTGCAACATGAGCATAATTGTGAAATTATGCCTCGTTTTTCTTTCTTTAGAATATTTATCATGACATTAGAGCTTATTATCTTTCTCGATTTCCCTGCAATACCCCATAATTTGACTTCCTTGCCTTCTGAAAAAAATTCAAGAAAAATTCTTGAAAATTAAAGGCTACCATCCCCAAAGATTCTAACCATTGTACTCCTAGTACAACATCAACACCTCCCATAGGAATGGAAAGCATTGGACTGTTCAATACATATTCCCCCATGGTTAGCTTGATATTATGTCATTTTCCAGAGCAATTTATAGTTCCTCCATTTGCAACCATCACTTGACATTCTGGTGCTAGGTATAGAAAACAATTCAATTCCTTGGCTACCTTACAATGAATAAAATTATGGGTACTACCTGAATCAATCAACACTATTACCTTTTTCTTCTTGATATGTCCTTCTATCTTGAGAGTTTGAGGAGTGCTAATTCCTGCCAATGCATTACACGATATGGTCAGACTCATTTCTTCCTCTTCTTGGGTTGGTTCCTGGTGTATATCCTCTTCTTGTTCATTTTCTTCTTCCTCTTCACAATCTATGTAAAATAATTTCTTCTCAGCACACTTATGACCTTTAGTGTATTTGCTATCACTTTTGTAGCAAAGCCCTTTTGCTCTTTTTTCTTCCAATTGTTGTGGTGTCAACCTTGTAGGTTGTGGAAATCTAGGCATAGCAACACTTCTTTATAGAAGTGAGTGGTAGGCTTCCTTGTCGCCATAATTTTACATTCAATTTTTCTTGCCAACCTGAATGCCTTCTCCAATGAATCAGGTTCCAAAACATGAACTTCATGTTGGATGTTATCTTTTAAAGTACCTATGAAGAGATCAATCCTGTGTTCCTCTGGAATATCAGTTACCCTTATATTCAATTTTTGGAAGTCCTCAATGTGCTCCCCCATTAAACCCTTTTGTTTGAGATTTATCAATTGGCTAAAGAAGGTGTTTCTCTTTGTATCCTCATAATGTGCTATCATTTCCTCCGTAAAAATTGACCAAGTGAAAATTTTTTTACGGGAGCAAAGCCATCGATACCATACAAATGTATTTTGTTCTAAATGTAAAGTTGCAATGCGTACCTTTTGTGTGTTTTGCACATTATTGAGATCAAAATATTTCTCCATCTGTAGTATCCATGTTACAGGATCCTTTCCATCAAACTTCCTCATATCCATTTTTGGAATATGGTGGTTTATCCCGCCAAAATTAGAGTTTATGAAATCACAATTAGCATTTATTTTGTTCTCATCATGAGATTCCTCTACTATCTTTTCACCATTAGGAAACATTTGTTGTATCAACTTTGTCAAACATTCCATGTCTGCTTTTAGATCATTCTTCATGTTTTCCATCTTAGCTTCCATGTCATCCATCTTAGATTTCATGCCAGCTTCCATGCCATCCATCTTAGCTTCCATGCCATTCTTCAAACCATCCATCTTAGATTCCATGTCTTTCTTCAAAACTTCCATGTCATTTTTTGTTGCTCTTTGTAAGAGCGAAATTTGTTGCACTTGCTCTTGTAATTTTGATATGTCATGTTGCCATTCTTCGTCTTCATGAGTCATAGTAGAGCCTTCTAAAGGCTTAATATGTGTTTAATTCTTTTTAGGGGCCATTTTAGAATCCAATAGTGATATCTATTCTATAATATGCCCTTGGAATCAATTCAACTTGATTCTTCAAAGAAGACTTATGCAATTCGAAAAAAAATACACACCTTTTAATTGCTTTTGAGGATCTTGATATTGAAATTGACTTATCTCTATAATTGCAGATCCTCAATATCTAAAATTTGGCCCTGTAGTAGTCCTCTGAGGCTTCTTTCAAATGCCATAGGTCTGACTTGATTTGGATTCTTCAAGACAAAGTTATATCCAATCTCCCACAATGATCTAATTATGGACTGGTTCAGTAGAGCGAACTTGTACGACTTGCCACGTGTTACTGTTTTCTCCTTTGTATCTGAAATTTATAGACAAGAAAATATATTCTGTTTAATTCCAGTTTCTTTTTTACAGAATTCCAATCTGATGCTCAGAGAGAGAGTTATGAATATTTTCCCATGATCACCTCTTTAAGATGAAATTCAGGAGCCTGAAAAAGACCTAACTTCCAAAGATCATATCTTCAAACATATTGCGAACCAAGATCTGAAATTTTTCAAAGATGTTCCGCAGGATTTTAGCTTCGTGCTCTAAAAATTTCAGCGTCTGAACCTTTGTAGAAAAAACATTATAGTGAAAATTCTGTGATGACCTTTTTAAGTGAAATTCAGGAGCCTGAAAAAAGACCTAACTTCCACAGATCATATCTACGAAAATATTATGAACCAAGCTCGAAAATTTTTTGACGACGTTCCTCATGATTTCTACTACGTACTCTAAAAATTTTAGCTTCTGAACCTTCGTAGAAAAAAATTTATAGCAAAAATTCCATGATGACTTGTTTAGAGTAGTGAAACCCTAGAATCCCAAGCTCTGATACCAAATGTTGTGAAACCAGCTCCAAAAATAGAATAAAATAGATATCAATGCCTTAGAAATAAGCAACTTCAAGGGGGTAAGCTCCAATAAATTACATGAATGAACAATTCTTCGATGATTCAAATTACAAAACCTCCTTTCTATATATAGGAGTCCATGGGGCCATAATGTAATCCTAGCCGACCTAACAATAATAATTTAAGGGCACAATAATAACAAATTTGGGGTTACAAGGGTACAATAATAACAATAAGGGGGTTACACTAACAACAATAAGGGACTATACTAGTAATATAGGGACCTAACAGTATATGAGTCTCAAAATCCTCCCATACTATTAACACAAGCATCTATTTTAACCATGTCAAATTTTAGTGCATACAAGCGAAAAAAAAAAAAAAAAAAATCAACATTGGCCCCATTCATAGGTGATTTTGTGCTGGGTGAAATTAAAGTATAATTTCCACTAATTATTAAATGGACAACCTTGAAAATTTTTATACAAACCAAAGTTAAAATTATAGATGATGCAAAGTTAAAATTAGATATGATGGTATAAACTTGAATGATATTTTATTGGTTTCAATAATTATGTATTATTTAATAAACAAGGTTGAACACGTGAAGGTGGAAGCTCATATAGACACTCCCCCCCTCCCCACATCACTCTTAATTCCCCAATACCCAATTCTACTATGAAACATTTGAAAGCAACATCGTAATAATCAAACATAGAAACTAAGATTTTTTTTTTAAGGTAAATGAAAGAAAACAAATCAACTGTTTAAGAGACGTATTTAAATCTCAAAACCATCCCATACTATCAATGAATGCATCTACTATAACCATGTAAAATTTCAGTGCATACAAGCACAAATTGACAAAATTTCAACCTTTCCCCCATTCACTGGTTACTCCCTGTGGGTTCAAATTAAAGCACAATTTCCACTAATTAGTAAATGGAAAACCTTGAAAATTGTTAGATGAACCAAAGTTAAAATTGGAGATGATGTTATAAAATTGAATGGGCTTCTCTTGGGTTAAAGAATAATATATTCTCTACTAAAAAAGGCCAACCACATGAAGGTGGAAGCTCATATGGTCCCTTACCCCCCCGCCCCCCCACACACATCACTCTTAATTCCCAAATACCCAGTTTATCTACTATAAAATATTTGTAAGCAACACAGTAAGAATAAAACATATAAACTAATAAAATGAAAATTTAAGGTAAATGAAAGAGAACAATCAATTGTTTGATAGTCATATTTGAATCTAAAAAATGTCCCATACTGTCAGCGTGATCACATTGGCTTGGAAGAACTCTCTCAAAAATCTCCCATAGTTCTCATTGGCTTATAAGAACATAGCGATATGTTATTATCTCAAATTACCTTGTATTAACCATGGTAAATCCATTAGCATGCTGAATTATAGTTTTATTAGGATTACGCTCATTCATTCATAGCATGTACCATTCGATGTCAAATGGAACCAATTTGAAGGATTTAATGTCACACTCAAGTATGTCATCCAAATACCCATAGTATCAATTTTCAGATACTTGCAGATGTCTATCACTATAGTTATCCCACAATCAAAATTTTTCCTCTTTTCCTCCAAATTTTTGATGTGGAATTTATGGCCATTGTAACACACAGCCTTGTGGTGTTTCAAATACAATTTTCCAAACGCATAAAAGATGCATTGTTAATTGATAAACATATTTATATTTGGAAATTATCTGGGAGAAAAAAACCTCATTCATTCACATTAATAATTTATAAAATAACATAATAAAATATTGTAGGGTGAAAATGCATGCTTTCCTCTATATATTTCAAACCATATGCTAAACCAATTTCCCTCTGTTTAAGATTATCATATCCTTTATGAGCTTCCATAACCATTTTAGACACCCCTTCCCATGATAACCCACCACCACATTGTATACATATTTCAATCCATACCTTCATCTAATCAAGATTTTTTACAATGTATATATGTAGTAGATCCCACTCTCGACCAACTATATCATAGAATCATAATTCACCAATAAATATTAGTTACCATGGTATATATTAATAATTGATGAAAGTATAAAAAATAAATAAGTATAATATACACACAAATGAAAAGTTGTATGTATTATAATATCCAAAAATATTTAATTACCTCTCAGTTTTATCATTCTACCTTTCCCAAACAAGCACTCCCCTTCAAATTTTTGGATGGAGTTCACATTCCAAATGCAATCCACATGTATATTTTCTGCTAATTTAGGAAGATACTAATTAATATACACCATGGA